>CALNHX010006549.1:0-87309 GCA_940337035.1 Agriotes lineatus
TGATTCATCTGCAGGAGTACACACCCAAGTCTAATTATTCTGCATGTTTCCTTGCAGTCTTGCCGCTGGGGCATCCGGGATACGAGAGCCAAGAACCTCGGCCGGTTCAAACGACGCAGATAGCCTTGCGTCGGCGTCAGTGGAGGCAGCGTGGGGACTGCAGGTATGCAATGGACAAACCCTTATCCTCTAGCGGGGGTCGATTGCGACATCCAATTGCAATTCGTCAATTACAGGAGCACATGGCTGGATCCCAGCGAAAATTGAGTCCCAGCAAAAATTGGCTAAAAACGTACAAAATTCCCAAATAAGTCCCCATACAGAGGTAGGAGCTATCGTCAGCTTACCTAAAGTTGAAGAGTAGCCAGAGTGAACGTGCAAGGAGTAACGTTGGCCCGAAATAAATCCGCCGTGGCAACAGACGTAAGTAAATCAACCAAACTAATAATTACGAACGTCAAAAAGACATTTGTGCTCTAGGTCCTCCATGAAACTAACGGAGATCAGCCAAACCAACAGGCTTTTCGAAGCACTAAACTGCCAGGGTACAACCAGCTTGCACGAAATTTTGAATGGGAAAGAATGTGTTCAACAAATTCTAGGATATCAAGAACTTCTCCAAAAATTTTTGGCAAAATGACCCACAAAAAACCACTGAAAAATTGGACTGTACCCAAGTGGGGCAGAATAAATGCAAATGATGAAATTTAGTTAATTACCAGGGGAGTTGCATGCGAAACCACCTATTAATTATAATGGCATGCTTAAAAATAAAATACAACTAGCTAAGCCTTCACTAAAGCCTTCAAAATTACAAATTGAAGCAACCTACCTACTAAAGCTCAAAACTTAATTCAACTAGCAAATTTTCTCTAATACAAGGGGAAGCTACAAACTATCCGTAACAAACTGTCCGTTCCCTGAATTCAACCTGCTACCCAAAATGGAGCTGTCGGACATCCCGATTGGCTTGTATTACCTTCGAAGCTGTCTCGGAAGCTTCAACTGTGCTTTGCTGGTTCTTTTTCCTTTCGGAACATTGCCACAGCACGGAAACGTAACGATTCACTTATAGAAACTCATGTACTTCGACGTAGCTGTCCAAATTACACGTTAACGTAACGTTTTGTCAGCTGGCGCAACGTAAATTTACCTATTTCATATAGTTTGTTTATTTAAGATTTGTTCTTAACATATTTTGTAGTGACTTCAAATAAAATGTATGTGTTTAAGCTTTTTAAACTCTACTTCGAGTTTGATTATTGAGCACATTTCACATTGATTGTGCTTTTTTGTAATGACAAAAACGTTTGCATTATTAAAATCTGTAATTCCAACTTTCGTGCTAGTGTTTCTGCTCATTACTACTCATGCATTTAAAAGGAATGTGATTCTTGCATTGCACGTTCACATGTAATACAAGCACGGTGATCCCTGTTTATATGATATTTTATAAATTTAAATTGATAGTTTATATATTAAATGATACCATGTTTATATCACAGCACTTGAATGAAAGGTGCCGATTTATTTACATTTTGCTTATTTATTATTAACAATAAACAAAAAATTTAGTTTTTTAGAATACTACTCCAGTTCGATTTTGATTCCACTTAGATAAAATACTTGATTATAGTAATAAATCTAGAAGTTTATAAGGGAAGATAATATTTTATACGTTCCAGAACTTTACTGATTTCTACCACCTATATCCTACAAAGTTTGTAATTCAATTACAATGTTGTTACCCGTAAATAACGAAATCAATATAATCGAAGGATTTGGGGGTAATTCCATTTTACTAATATTCGAAGTTCAATATTTAGTGCCTTAAATGAGACTACATAGCTATAGTAGATGGAATGTAAATGTTTAACTTCCGAATAATTCGGCGGACTCCAATAATTAGGGAAGCCATTAACTTTGCGGTTCTAATAAACATAATATATCAAAGTGGGCCCACTTATCGGGTTGAAATTGGCTTATATAATCTGATATTGGAAATACTTTGATGTTGCACATACACGCAGCCGTCGGGTTAAACAAGCAATTTGCAAGTTTGTGTTCGAACTCCGCACACAGAAGTGTTCTCAAGCGGAGCCCGAACGTTACTTAGTGCAGTATTAGAATATGCATAATCTGAAACAACCATCCCGTCAGTTTACATAGTCTGATAGCTGATGGTGGCCGACTATTTGCCAATGGTAAAAGCTGCTGGATTAATCCACCGAAAGCTGCTCAATAATTACTTCTCACTCTCCCTGTTTAAATGACTACATAGCTTGAACGCACAGAAATTGTTTGTGGAACAACTTAAAATTGTTCGAAGAGTAACTGCAAATAGCGAAACACCAGAAGTATTACTTACGAAATTTATTATTGCGACGAACAAAAGTTGTTATCTTTTTGCTAGCTTTGTTTGTTCGAGGCGGTGCTGGCGGAAACATTACAAACTTTATATATTGACACACATAATAGTTTTTGTTTTGGATTAATATTCTTAGCACTTTCTCTGTTACACAAAGTTTCACACCATTTAACTTTGCACAATAGATTGTCAAATTTTAGGGCCACAACAACAAAATTGGTTCACGCTGTTCAGATTTCCACCGGAAATATTTACTTTTTGATTCATTGAAAATTTAGAAATTATAATAGGCCTAGCAAGAAAACTAAATAATTCTTTAAATACAGTTTTCAAATTTATTCAATAATAATATAATTTAAAAACAAAGCATGGCGGAAAGGTCAGGAATTCTAATTTTAGGTTCGATTCACGGATATACGACCAAGGCTCGTTATTCTATGCGTTCGTCGGCAATAATTACATTTTAATGTCGTCTGCCAGCCTTGTTTAAAATGTAAAATAGGTTACCTTAAAAATCGCATTCCGTTTTAGTATGTATTTGACAATGCGCCAGTCGAATTGCACAGTTTTCAGATTTATTACACAACAATCCTTTCAGCGGGCTCGAATGCAGCATTTTCCGATGCATTTAAACAGCGTTTCGCATCACAGAAAAGCTTTTTAATCCACTACACAGGGGTTTGTAAAATAAAGTGACCATTGTATTTGTCATCAACGGGAAATTATATTGTACCAATTTTAAGAAAACGTTATTAGAGGGAAAACAGTAAATTTATTTATTTATTATGCTTTACAATTTATAACGCCATGATAGAATATATTGCTTGATATTATAAATTACGAAATAACATGCAAAGATACATGGATACAACGGCGTGTTGTCCATATCAGAAGGCATAGCTTTCATTCTTATTTAGCAGAAAACAATTAAAGCTTATGTTATGTGTTCTATAAAACTTATTTTAAGGAGAGATTTTAATGTCTTTATATTCCAAAGTAATTTATAATTAAAATCATTTCCTCGTTCGATTTGAAATTATTTAAAATACAAGATGAGACAGTGCAAGCCCATTATAGATACTTCGACACACTATGGGTAGCATGCAGCGGTGTTTGCAATGTGCTCTTTGAATCGTCCGCTTCTTAAAAAAATTTAGTTTGTATAATCTGTTGAACCGGTGCTTTCAATGTGGTATGCCCTATCTTATATTATGTTTCACACATGACTTTGCCATATGTGCTACAACTTCGGTTAAAGATAATTCGCAAAGGAGTCGGGAAATAATTATTGCAAATGTTAGATGGAAAAGATGTGTTTAAAATCGGTAATTTAACAATACCGTTAGCTTAGAGCGATGATAATGTGACATTTCGGATTCAAAGGTGGCAAGGAATAGAAATCTGTTTCCGCAACTTACCACAACTTTTAAGAAAACCTTCCCGAGACTGAGATTTGAACTTCGACATCAAGTTCGGCAGTCCTGCGGTTTGCGTTTCGCCACCCTAACAACTTGGAAAACAAACAAACAAAAGCGACCGATCCTGCTCAAAAGCTTTTCAGTTCTTTGCATTCATTTCCACACAAGCTAGCAATAGGTTGTGCCGTTTTTAAAATTCCATCTTTACATCCATCCAGCATGATATACTTGAATTTTCTTAATTTCTCAATATGCTTTAACACCAAAACGGTTGTTGTCTTCACAAAATCTATGGAATTCAATGACTCCTTTCATATAACTCTGAGCTGCTCCCGATTAATTGAGAGGTAATAAAATTTTTAAATTGTAGAAGTCAAAATCGATACTTCGGCATAATCAAAATTAAAGTCACATTAAGGTTATAATTAAAATTATACATCTGCATATCATATAAATCATTATGATATTTTTATAGAAGTATAACATATATTTATATTGCTATGATACTAAACCTCGGCACGCAGTGACTGAATTTTTATTGTTTAAATTAATAAATGTGCATGTGCAACTTGAATACCATGACCCACAGCAAATTTATTAAAAAAATTATGTGCACTAAAGTAGGACACCATTTCAAAAAAATAAACTGAGGGCAAATCCTAAATGCTGACCACGTACACTACGGTATTCTCCGGAATTTCTAAAAGTTGATTATAGCCAATAAAGTTTGACATAGTATCATGACATATAGGTTTATTGTTAGCCAGACATGGCAATACAATGCCCACTTTCTGTTTAACCCAGAATAAAGTCAACTTGATCTTTTTTTAGTCGCTTTATCGGTTGAAATAAAGATTAGAGCACCAAGTACTATATCATCCATTAAGTTTCACAGTTACAAAGGTAGATATACCCTTTATTTACACTTAGTTGATGAAATTAATTTAAACAATTATTAACCTCAGATTTACTAGTCTATAAACAGTTGAATAAGCAATTTTGCAGAAGAAACATGCGTTGGTTCATTTAGCACTGTTAAAATTTGAGAGCTAGTCATTTTCTGGAGCACCAGTATTTATAGTCTTGCCTGGTTGCCAACGGAAACGTGTTATCAACTTTAAGCACAAACAAAGGGGGCTGGAGAAATGATACTTACTTTAATTGCTTACGATCCAAAGTTGCAATCAAAACACCAAATTGTCTCACTCGGGCACTGCCCAGGCGAGTCACTATCAATCGCAAATCAGGGGGGTCGCCTGCCAACTGCAGTCGAAGACGGCGTGAGTTCTAAAGATGGAAAGATTGGCGCCACCGATTTATGATAACAAAAAAACGAAGCCTTAACCCCTTGATTCAGCGATTGTTAGATTTCGCTCCAGCTAAATCGGAACACTGAGAAATTACTAGAAATGCGCAAAACCGGGGTCAAACAATCAAGTGTAATTAAATATGACAAGTTCGTTTTATTCACTCATAAGGTTGGGCACACACATAAAAGATACACAAAGGTAAAAAGTTTCAGGCCTGCATATGCAAACTGCCCCAAGGATCCTTGTTCACAAAAATAGGGTGGCCAAATTAACACACCAGATTATAAAATTAACGGAAATTCCTGCGGCTCCCGGATAGTGACGTTAATGTAAAATAGTAAAATTACAGCGGGCGTCCGCCTCAGAAATTTTTATACTGTTGTACATATAATAAATAAATAAATATCACAATCCGCAGCAAAAATAGAACTGCGGCGAGGGGAAGCCTCTTACTTTACACATTAAAAACAAATACGCCATCAAGTGATGCGTCCAGACCATTATCTACATATCTCGCGCCAGTTTATCGCGCTAATCTTACTTTAAAAGCCAAAATACTTTAGGCAGTCCTTCGTCGATTGAGCCGTACAACAGAAGCACAAATTAATAGGGCAGTAAGGGCTGATTTGAAGTTATCTTCGCCCGAACAGCATTGCAGGAACGGGCTTCTGGGGACGAGCAGTTCGCCAGGTAAGCGCGACGAGATACGTTATCGCAGAACGCAGCGGCCACAAGGCGGGATTTCCAAGTCTTAAAGGAGACCCATCACGAGGTAATCGAGATATAACTGGGGTCCAGAACGTGATGTTCAAGTCGTGGTATTCGCCTATTTGGGGCCAAGTCCGAGATGTATGACCGTACTTGGGGCCCAGCACGAGGTGGGGACTACATTATTAAGAAATAAACGTTAGCGGGCACTCGAAAAGGGGCTGAAAACGGTCCTACTTACAATAAGTTCCCCCAAATGGTTCGCTCGGAAATTTTGACGTCAAAAAAGGTCTGCACCTAGCAGGATCTCCAAATTCACATACGGAGAAATGTCGAGACGCGTACAAATCCCCTAACTGAAGGGTGAGAAGTGCCTAGACAACCATAAGCACCTTCTCCAGAATGGCGACGTCGACCAGCGCCAAAACTTCCGCGACCTTATTCGATCGAATGCCGGAACAAGATGATCCAATTTCGCATCGGGAGCGCTCAACAATGAGCCAAGGCTGCGTATCAAGAATGTGCAGTGCCCAAACGCAATTCGAAAAGCATCGAACATACAATAAATCGGAAATTATTGGTAACCAAAATCTCGAAAATACAGTAAGGCGAAAATTGACGGTAACAAACGTTATTCCATTGTTAATAGCTATCCATATTATTGACTAAATGTAATATTACAGTTACAACAAATTGAAAGTCGAACAAAACAAAATAAGATCAAATACACACAACATAATAATAAAAATTATACAAAAATAATAATTTCTGCCTTAAATATAATATAGTTTTTAGGATCAAAGCACATGAAGACCATAGCGGTCTTTGTGGTAACATTTTCACTCTAATACGATGTGTTGTACCGTTAAACTGATTTTTGCTGGTCCTGCAGCAAGACCTCAATTTCCTTCAAATATGACGCCAAAATGTTGCTTGCAGATTCGTTCTATATTCGTGATATGTTATTTCAATTTGAGATTCTAAAGTACGTCCACATTTTACAATTTAAAGTTTGATAAATTTAATTATTCTGAGAACGAATATTTTCTTTTAGTATTTATTCAGTCCGATGCAACGTTGTCATGAATGCCATGCTTGTCTTGCAAGTTTATTTTTTACACCTGTAAAGTTTATTGGCAAATAAATATATTATAGCCACGCCAGTTTCTCAAGTGAGAGCCAATACCATAGCAATACACATTTACTTGTACATTGCGTTTAAAACGGATTAAATCTGCATTCTTACGCCTAAACGCAACTTTATTTTTTTCCGTCTTGGGGATCTTCCTCTTCCAGTTGTAGACTTTCTATGAATTTTCTCATCCCTTCGTTCCAAGAACGTGTTTTACAGCTTCCTTTTTCTTCTCGGTTTTTATTGGTATACCGGATTCGGCCACCTCTGTTCATCCATTCGAAGCACATGTCCGAACCACTTCAGTCCTCTTTTCTCAATTCTCTTGACTACTGTTTCCTGTGCCATAATATTCCATATGTCTCTATTCCTTACCCTTTCTGTTCTAGATATTCGGGCACTAATTTTACGATAATCGATCTCCATATCATTCAGTTTTTTCTTCATTTCCGCATTAATCGTGAAGTAGCTTTACGCATATCACAACCTATTTCACAAGACTCTTTTATATCCTTAGTTTGGTTTCTTTAAAACAGTTCTTATCCCATCAGACAAGAGTCTATATGGTTTTTCTGTTGCCGAATTCTTCTTTGAAGATAATGGTTTCTTAGTATTTAGATTTCTCTACTTGGTTGATAGTTGCACAATCGTCCACGATTATTTGAAATTTGACAGTCAGATTTCTCCACCAGATATTTCGTTTTATTTAACTTAATGTTAAGCCCCATGCCTTAAAAGCTTTTTCCGTTGATCGTTTATTTATGGGTATCATTAATGCTACAAAATCGTTCATTAATAGACGTTATTAATGCATGAATTTTTTATTTTCTAAAATCGTTTATTAATATCTCCTATTAATGGGTGATTTTCTATGAATAAATGATTTTAGTGTAGGAAATCCATGAATGTCAAAACTTTTAAGTGTCAAATTTTTGTCATGCAATAAAATAAAATTTTCTCTAATTTAATAAGATACGATCAACGACAAAATATTGTAACTAACTCGTGTGTTAATCGGCGCTTAATAATCTTAACAATACAAACAAATAACAAATATCTCGTTTATTAATCGCTCTCATTAACAAACGTGTTTGTTAAATAGCTATTAAATGTGCTACACCAATTTGTGTTTGATGCTATTCCCCCACGCTTAATGGCAACGTGTGTAGACTTGTCGTCCAACATGTAGTACAACTGCGTCGTGTTTGACGGATTGATGGCATGCATAAAAGTTTATCGTATAACTGGTCGGTAAGAACTGTTTGAATTGAAATTTGACGCGGTCAGGAGGATTTTTCTCCATTATCAACATCGTTTCTCTTGCCGTGTGACACGTGGTGCATCTTGCTGAAAGAACCTATCCTCGCAGTCCATGTCTTCCAATTATGTATATAAAAACTTTGTCAGAATGTTGTGACATTCTTCACCATTGACAGTAAACGTTTTGAAATTGTCGTTTTCGCCAAAAGAGTTGCAGTTTGCAAGAACAGACGGGTAGACATTTGGCAGAAACTAAATGTCGAACATAACTCCCATATATTCACTTTATCCTGAAATTAATGAATTGCAAATTTTCTAAACATTATCAATTTTATGCAAAGAACAAATCCCCAAGTACAAAATGGGACACCTGCTCTTATGTTCTTAGTCTTAAATGAAAGCAACGTTCTGTCTGTCCAAGGTACTCGGGCGGCAAGGGCAAAGAGCGATCAATTATCCTACAAATACTTTGGCAAATACAGTATATCTAACTGGTAAAACCGATTCATTTGTCAACGATGACGTGGTCTTTGCTCAGAATCTCAACAACATAAAATCAAACAAAAAGGACATCCTGGTCAGATTTGAGGTAGCACCACAAATGTGCTGGTTAATGAACTGCTAGTGATGTTAAAAGATCAATTTCGTGTAAATTTAGTAGAAATTTGAAATATGTCTGAGTATACATACCTAAGTTAAAACGAACACGTCGAAGGAACATTTATATGGAGGAGTTTGAAGTCAAGACTATATGACAGTCTATAATCTATTTACTTACATCTTACGTACGTTCGTCATCTAGTCGCACGAACGCCAGCCATTGAATCTATTTCTATCTGGAAGTGGAGGAAAACGACAATACTCAAACGTTTTGGTTAATTGTAGATTAGATGGTATAGTATACGGCAGTTTCCAGAAAGTAAACACACAGTCAAATATTTATATCTAAATGCTAACTCACAGCATCACATAACATCAAAATATTTGCTTCTACAAGGACCCAACGGTAAAACGTTTAACGTTGGGTCAGTAAAACTTGCATTACACAAAATACTCTAACGATATGCACCGGTGGGATTTGCTTATTATTGTGGAAAATTAGGTGGTCTAAAATGGAATTCCAAGTCGTAGGAAGCACCTCCCAGCAATATTATCATGATACAGAGCATGCCACCCAAATTCTTCAGTAGAATGTAAGTCTACAACGTAATAAAAACGGAAGAATGATTATTGAGGTAAGTAAGTTACATGTTAATGTTCAGATATTGAAAATATATTTTTTCTCCAAATTAAACCCCTACATCCATCGAAAACTAGCTGTAGTTAATAAATCTACCCCTTTTAACCGGAAAACATGAACCTACAAAGAATACTGGACATTATACCGAAGATGAAAAAAGTAATGTTACTAGGCGACCTTAACGTTAGAATAAGAAACCACGAGTTATATGGTGTAAAAAATACAATGACAGTGTTAAATAGTAGATCAACGGTGGATGCTGTATTTATAAGCAGAGAATAAGTGAAAGGAAAAATAACTGAGTCCAATAAACCTGCATGCATGTGCTTTGTGGATTTAAGGCAAGTCAAGAAACCAATCCGATAACCATATCCTTCATTGTTAAAATAAAAACAGCAATGCAAAGGCAAGAATAAAAACAAACCAGGAATTGAATGCTGCATAGCCGTTTCCCCATAATGGTAAGGTCCCCTGGGTTATGAGGTGGTCGACTTAAACTTGACGGTTTGCTAACCATGCTGTCAGTTTCTTCACAGGTTTTCTAAAGACTGTTGCAGTCTCTTGCTTCTAGTTATAAATAGTATGCTGAGAAGTCGTGCCGGTTGGCTGCACATGCAAGTCCTGTGTGTTACTGGCCCTTATTGTTATTCTGCTTGGTTCACGTCAAACGTATATATCTATTGATTTGTTTTGCAGGGCTACATTCCTTCCTCTTGTAGTCCTTCTCATATAAGAGGTTGGACACCATCATGATAATTATCATCTTGTTGACTGCAACCAAACCAGTTTTTTTTAATAGAAAGTACAACTTCATATTCATTTTCTCTAAGACTCTCTTGTTAGTGATTCTCTCCGTCCAGGGTATGCGCCACATTCTGCGATAACACCACATCTCGAATGCCTCTAACCTCTTCACTTGGAGTTGTTTTAGAGGCCATGCTTCGATTCCATACAGTAGAGTGGGGAACACGTAGCAGCGAAATATTTTCACTCTTAGTTCTACTGACACTTAGATTGCAGAGGAACCTTTTAATTTTCACAAAGGTTGATCTTGTTTTTATCTTAGCCGCCTGATATCCTGTTTGTTCCAGCCTGGTTCCAAGATATTTGTAGGAGTTGATTCTTTCAATTGAGATGTTGTTGATAACAACGGGTTGTAGCTGTTGGTTATGGGACTTGGTGACTACAATGCATTTACCTTCCTTATGTAGCGCTTTTTCGATTGAATTTGTTCAGATTTTTTAATAATCTTTATGGATTTCCGAAGAAAACGAGATCAGTAGTTGGCTGACCTAGATACTAATTATATTTCGCAATCGTAGTTTACAATAAACTATGGTCTATGGGTTCCTTGTCCTAGTAGGTGCTCGGCTATGGCTGATTTTTCGTGTATCCAAGTCGTGTGTGGTTTTGATGTTCATTTATTCTACATAAAACTTTTCTTCTCGTTTGTCCAGTGTAATATTTCCTACAAACACAAACATCATCTGTCTTTAGCCTGGGCAAAAACTCTGTATTAGAAGAGATAATTTTTTTTATCTTTCGCATTGTACAATAGCAAACTCCGACGTTTTTCTTATCCAAGACCTTTCTTATTCTATTAGCTACTCCAGTGAGGGAAGTAGGTGTAATTCGTAGGTTTAGGTTAATTTGGTTTTATGGTGTTTTGGCATGCATTCCTGATATCTCACCGACTAGCCATTCGTCCGAAAAGTTCTTCCATATGGAGTCCGTGGTTATAGAAAAAGAAGAAGAAGAGAAACGACATAATAACGAATATAGAATCTAATATGGTATATAAGGGAAAGCATAATAGTTTCCGATGAAAGTAAGCCAACACCCCTTGGTTTAATCATAATAACCCAAAAACAGCTTTTTTAATGGGTAGTAAAAATGAAAGATCTTCTGGCTTGTATGTGAAGAAGAAGCACTTACGGTGTTACATTTTTCCTAATTTAACGACATTCTATCTCTTACCGTGTGAAGACCGAAAAGAAAGAATTATAGCAATCCCTGGTATTGATAGAATCCGGTATATTTATTAGTCACATGTTACAAATAATAACAGAGAGTTTATTATAACGAGCAATGTGTACATACTGTAAATGCGTTTATTTTAAAATGCAATATGACATCGTTACGAAGTATATTGTAAAAACAGAATATACTCTACGGAGAAAGGAATTCTGTTGATCAAATGCTATAAAGGCTTCAGTTTATAGCAAGTATGTATGTGGGTAATTACATGTTACATTCCCTCTTGTTATTTGTGATGCTTCTTTTTCAATACAATTACAGTTCATATATTGTATTTTAAAATAAATGCATTTACACATGGCGTTGCGTATCTTTAGAAACCAATAGTAACAATCGAGTCCTCATGGAAACAGGAATACCACATTGCACATTAAAATAAATTCACTGTATAATCACAATATATAAACATTAGCCAGGAGACCACTGGAGCTATCTGCCGGATTAAATGGTCGTGTAGGTGATACACAGGCTTTAATAATAATGTGATCAAAGCCTACTCTAATTCTGTTTTCTTTATCGCCCGGTATAATGATATTATGTTGAAATTCCTATTATAAATGCAGTTTGATGGGAAAGTAAAAATTACAAAACGATAATATGTGGTTGTATTATTACGAATTGGTTGAAGTACTATAGATGTTGTGTATAAAATTACCACTGAAAATTTATTGAAGTCACGTTTAACGAGTTTTCATTAGTTTAAATTTACACATAAATCTTCCACAGGGTAAGCATTGTTTTTTTAAAATACGAAAAAAGCTCTGAAAAACCTGCTTGTATCTATAAAGCTACAGGGATAGGTTCGTATGGAATTGAAACAGCCTCATCCTCCGCCTCCATACGTCTTCGTTGTTTCGACACGGTTTACTAAATAATTACCAATTTCAGCCCTCCAGTATTCCTTTAATCTTCCTTTATTTTTCAGTTACATGTAGAACTCAAGTTTAACCTGAATTTTATTTAGCTTTTTGCGTTGTTCGACCTTCTAATGAAAAGTAAACAATGCCAGGAATATTAAATTAACATTACGAATGGATATTTTTGACTGGGCTGTTTCCTTAAAAATGAATCAATTCAGTAAATACCCTCCTTTAAGCTGAAAGCATATTTTAACTCCATCTTTTTAACGTGCCTTCGAGGAAATGAGGTTACAATGATTCCCAATGTTATTGTTGTGGAGTTAATGAACATTTGGTGGTATTATTGCTTATATATAAATGCCCATCAAAGACAAAGCGTTTCTATAAAGTTGGTCACGTAAACGTGTTTCCCGATAAGTCTAATTTCCTTCAGAGAATTAACGCACTGGCGAAACCTCGAAATGAATTTAGGAAACTTCATAATTAGCATTGAATGAAGGGAATTTAATTACGGATTTTGAACAGACGTAAACGAGGAGTGAGCCGTTCTGTGTTGTTTAAGAGCTAAGTTTTGCATTCGTCAAACGTAGAAACATCTTCAAATAGTATGGTATAATGCGAGAGTGCAAATTATACTTAGTATTCGACTTAAAAATTAACTAAGAGCCTGAAACATGGGAAGTCGTAATTTATTTGGACAATGAACCTCTTTCTAGCTCTTATTCTTTCTTTTTGGTAAAATCTCGCATCCAGAATGCGAAAAAACAGAACATTAGCTGTAATTTTCCCCTGAATTCTAATGAGGACGCTTCTGCACTTCTAAGAAACCCGACGTGCTCGTTTTGCACTCTTAAGTCATAGATCTAAAGATAATATTTACATAAAAAAAATTAGAAGAACAAAAAGTTAGCATTATGCAGATTCGTTCCAAGAAATAAATTCTGTGTGAATTGTGCATTTTGATTATTCATGCTCGCTTACCCTTTCCGGGAACAAATCGGGCTATATTTTGCTGTTAACAAAATTAAATATGAAATATTGAAAACGCACTCTTTAGCAAGTAAAAACATTTTCAAAAAACTGTTAATGATAGGAATTATCCACAGATTACCAAATTGAAACACATTGTGACCCCTATAGAAAGCGAATCCTTCCTTTAAAGTTCAATGCATTGGGCTAGCCATTTACTCGGGGTGCGCTTGAAGATAGCTTGTAACAGACTCTCAGCGTATATACTAAGCGGAAGAAGAACTCTGTTTATACCATAGTTAATTGTAAATACACATATAAGGGACTGTAAGGTTTGATGCATAAGAAAATTCCATGTATAGAAACATTAGAAGTGTATAATTTAAATGAGCATGTAGTACATTTCGGAGAGCTACATTCAGTATAGACCTCTACAGTCGTTGGAATCGATCTCGGAGCAAACTTATATTATTACTTCCCTCTTCTGAAAGATGAAGGAAGTATTATAATAGCAAAAAAATTAACATCCGAGATTTGGTCAGATTTTCAGGGTAGATGACGGAAAACAGGTTTACTCAGTTTCCTCTGTCTGTTTGGCTGTTGCCGGTATAACTCAAAAAGTATTTATTTGAGGAAGACGATATTTTCCATGCAGATTACATGTCTACCTGGCATGAAACCGAGAGAATTTAGGACAAGTATATACAGGGTGCAAACCTTAAAAAAATAATTTCTGCTTTAACAGAGAAATAGATACAAGTAATAATTTGTACACAGCTCAGACTTCACCCTTGACGAAAATGGAACCCAACAGATAGAAAGTAAATGTTGTAAAAGAGTCAAAAAGGCTGAACGATAAATGCGTTCTATGTAAGACAGCGGCTTCGTACATACAAACGGACGGTTTGCTTGCGGGCTATTGCTAGGCTATTGCCAGGCGCGTTCGCAGCCGCTGAAATTCCAATTCCACCGCCGGCAATGTTTTTAAAATTATTTTGTGTCACAACGCCGACTTCTCAGAAATATTCTGAATAAAGCATTTCAGATTTTCTTTATTTAAAAATTGATACAATTCTCATTGCCAAATGTTTCCCTTTATCGTTTCAGTATTATTAAAAACGTGAAGATATTTTTACCCTTAGCTTCCTTTTCTTTTTAAAATTATTTAGTGTCACAACGTCCACTTGCGAGAAAAGTTCTGAGTAAAACTCTTTACAGATCTTTTCAATTTCGTCTGTCTGCTTATTTGTTCGTCTGTGTGAAGAAGATATTTTGCATGCATGTTATATATCTACTTGGCATGAAACCGAGAAAATTTCGGTCTAATATAGCGGGTGTAACATAATTGCGGTACAACCCCGTCTCTTTCTCTATGTTCGAACTATTTTTTTTACACTTTTGGTTTCAGCAAAAGCTATACCATTGTATTTTATTAAATGTTTTAATTCTACATAATTTTCTGAATCAAGTAATATCATACAAGTGACATTTCAAGTATAAAATCTTTTTTAAATTTCATTATTGTTTCTAAAAGACGAAAGAAGTATTATAATTTCTAAAGCTCACCTTCCGAAATTTCTTGAGATCTTCGCGTTTCAGTGTCCCTAGATTATGAAAAACAGGTTTCCTCCATTTCGTCTGTCTGTTTGACTGTTGCCGGTAAATTTAGGACAAATATATACATGGTAAGCACCTTAAAAAAAGAAATTTTATTAATTTTTGCTTTAACTGTGAAATAGATGCAAGTAATAAAAATAATGTTACAATCACTTACAGCCAGTCATATAAAGGCCACTAATCTGACGTTAACTTTAATTTGCTGTTAAAACAAACAAAAGCGAATCAAAACGTTAGTGCTTATGACATTTCATTCATTAGTAAACAAATTTTGATGCACTTTTGTTTCTTTTAACAGCGAATTAAAGTTAACGTGAGAATAATAGCCTCTATAAGCCTGAATGTTAGAGATGCTAAACCCTGAAGAAGCAGGCGAGCATGATGGTTCTGAAAATAAATTTTTAGAATGTGTGCAAGGAATACTATGATATGTTTTTCGGACTTTTTCCACTGTCTAGGGTGTAATCACAATGTTTCAGGAGTTTTGACCTACTCCCGTCTTCAGGTGTTCCTGGTTAGTCCTGAGAAGGACTGATATTGTACGTTTTTCTAAGAAAATTTGTGCCTCCCCCGGGGTTTGAACCCGGGACCGCTGATTGCTGTGATTACTAGTCTGCCACTCTAACCACCAGGCCACCTGGGCGGTTATATGTTTTAGTTGTAAACTTATATATATCTTACCGCTGTATGAGCAGTAGACTATTTTTCTAATTCTCTGCGCAGTAATGGCATCCAAATGGGCTTTAGTTCTGAGCTAGCCTGGCTAATTGGTTCTACTGCCAGCGCTATGTATGTAGCTTCTTTCAGCTTCCTACGGAATCTGTTTTCCTCTTTAGCTACAATTGATGCGTTATCACATTGTATGTGGTGATCTTAGTTACAGACGTGTTCTGCGATCTTGGATTTGATGGTTTCGCCCATTCTAACATTTTTGCGGTGTTCCGATAATCTCACTCGTAGGGGTCGTTGTGTTTCCCCTATTTACGTAGAAAAACGTACAATATCAGTCCTTCTCAGGACTAACCAGGAACAGCTGAAGACGGGAGTAGATCAAAACTCCCGAAACGTTGTGTGATTTACACCATAGACAGTGGAAAAAGTCCGAAAAACATATCATAATAGACCACTGCCAAAAAATGACATCCAGAGAATACGGAATACTATCTGCAGAAAAAGACCATCGTCCTCTTGCTTTACGTCAGCATAGGTAGGTAGATGGTGGTTTAAACCGCATAGACACAGAGTGCTTATAACTTTAGAAATAAGGGCTTACTGCGGAAACGGAGTTCCAACTCGTAAACTGAACCTTTTATAATACTCAATTCGCTTCAGTTTGTAATGAAAAACAAAGTGTCAAAGCAAAAGCACTAGCTATAAATAATTTTAATTTTAGTATCGATAGGGTAGTAAATATAAAACTACTTAGTCGTTAGCGTACTTAGATCTCCAAGCTTATTTCCTATGCTCACCCTATTACTATTAATTTTACCACAATCATATTTAATTATAGTATTATTTACTCGCTATGATATTGGAATCCAATAAAATTAACTAAATAGCCTTCTTTTGTACGAAATTTTGAAACGAGCTGTGATACAAAACTTCGTTGTTATGAACACTTAAACAATGTTCTTCAAAATGCTCAAGTAATTCATTGAATATAAGATTATTAATCACATATATATATATTTGAGACTAATCATGTACATAAATAATGAACAATAATACAATAATTATTTACATTAGAGTACACAATCATACAGCAAGTCGCTGTCTTCCCACTCCTCTTCGCCACGCTTCTCGATTATGCACCATATCTTCATCCAGGGCTCGTTCTAGCATTGCTGTTCTTACTCCTTCATTCCAGGACTTTCTGGGGCGCCCTCTTTTTCTTTTTCCTGGTGGTATCCAGTTATACAAGCATTTGGGCCATCGAGCATCCTCCATTCTTAAAAGGTGTCCAAACCATTTCAGACTTCTCTTCTCTATTCTGTCCACCGAAACTGTGATAGTTTCGGTGGCTAACATTCGATTTCTTATTTCTTCATTAGTTATTCGCTCTCTTCTCGATACTCTTGAGGTTCTTCGTAGGTAGTCCATTTCAACCGCCGCCAACTTTCGTTTTTTTTTTCTTCTTTCATTGTCCATATTTCACTGCCATAGCACAGAACAGTTTCCACATTAACTTTTCATATTCTTTTCTTGCTATTCTTACAGGTTCCTTTATCCCGCCATATCGAATTTAATGCTTCAACAACTCTCCTGGCATTCTGAATCCTTTGCCGTATTTCTCTTGCACCCAATCCATTAGCATCTATTATAGCTACAAGGTATTTGAATTCATTAACTTGTGTTACATTGTCATCGTTCAGAAGTACGTCAAATTTTACTTGGGAGTTGATTACAAGGTATTCAGTTTTCTGAAGGCTGATTTGTAAACCCCACATTACGTATTCATTATAAAGTCTTCTTAGCATAAATTCCAGATCGTATGCCTTCTGTGCGAATACGACCTGGTCATCAGCAAAGCTTAATGTAAATAAAATATGTTCATTAATTGGTATACCCATTCCCTGGTAACTTCGTTTCCAGTTTCTGAGTGCAATCTTAACATGGATATTAAATAATAGTGGTGATATACTGCACCCTTGCCTAAGTCCTTTGGTCGTGTGAATTGCCTCTGATATCTGACATCCCTGTTTAATATATGCTATGTTCTGTTCGTATAGTTCTTGTATAATTTTAATTAAATGTCCAATTACTTGTAGGGCATCGCACAATTTATTTCTGGGTACATTATCATACTCCTTCTGCAAATCAATAAACGCCATGTGAACTTCGTCCCCTTTAGTTATTTTTTTTTCTAATAGTTAATAGTTGTATGGTACATAGATTCTCAACATAAGAACGTTGAGGTGTAAATCGACTTTGGTCTTCTCCAATCATGTGTCCGACATTTTGTCTTAATCGTTTTTGTAAGATTTTTCCATATAGTCTACTTAAGGTACTATTAACACTTATCCCCCTATAATTATGAGGATCTTTCCCATCTCGTTTTTTATACAGTGTGGTCCATTAAGTGTGCAACAAATGGGACATTTTTCTATTAGTTGTAAAACCAAAATTTAAATATACGGCCAAAAGTTAGTGCATGTTCGATAACCATATCAGATGTCCTTAGAATGGCTTCAAGTCAAACAATATACAGGGCAGGACAAAATATATGAAAGTCGTTCAAGAATAAAGTTACCTTATTTAAAAAAATATAGCAAAATTTTATTGAGACAAGTTGTTTAGAATCAAAAGTTATGCTCAAATACAAAGTCACGGCCTCCTATTCGAATTTTGATTCTTTTTTTGTAAAATTTTGTATTATCCCCGTATGATACATATTTTTATTATTCTGATTTTATTAAGAGTTTATCATATGTAAATTATTATTAGTAAAGCATTTGCCTTGTTAAAAAGAATATTTGCGAAATTCTAAAGTTCTGTTAAATATCGTTGCAACAAACATGAAGTGGACGCTTACCTAAAAAAATATAAATCCAAGTAAATTTTACAAATACGCTTCAAGTTGCTAAAAGTTATTTAAAAGGGATGTGGTTGTGGCTACTTTAAATACATATAAAATCAAAATAATAAAAATATGTATCATACGGGGGTAATACAAAATTTTCCAAAAAAGAATCAAAATTCGAATAGGAGGCCGTGACTTTGTATTTGAGCATAACTTTTAATTCAAAACAACTTTTCTCAATAAAATTTTGCTATATTTTTTGAAATAAGGTACCTTTGTTCTTGAACAAATTTCATATTTTTTGTCCTACCCTGTATATTGTTTGACTTGAAGCCATTCTAAGGGCATCTGATATGGTTATCGAACATGCACTAACTTTTGGCAATATTTAAATTTCGATTGCACAGCTAATAAAAAAAATTCCCATTTGTTGCACACTTAATGGACCACACTGTATATTAATGTGATATATGACACTTTCCATTCTAAAGGGGTTTTTTGTTGTTTAAGGCATTTATTCATGAGATTTTGAATTCTCTCTGTTAATATTGATCCACCGCTTTTAACTAGTTCCACCGATATATTTCCAGGACCCGGGGATCTTCCACTTTTCATTTCTTATTCTTATTCATGTCTTATTTCCTGTAGTGTAATTGTTTGCAGTCCGATAACATTTTCATTTCTCTTTCCGTTTTCCCCGGTATTGCCTATAAATGCTTCCCTTGTTTCAGTTAACAATGATGCATAGTGTTCTTTCCATGTTGTAAGATTAATTATATAGGTTGATTTATCTCTATTATTAGATTTCATGTTTTTAACCGTACGCCATACTTCCGTTGATTGCGCACCTCCAATAAGACTGTCTATGTGCATCGTTGTTCCCATTGTCGATTCCTTTCTTCATTTATTTTATTTCTTAATTCCCTATTTTTCTGTTTATACTCTTGGTGTGTTTCATTTGACTTGGCGGTTAAATAAATTTTATATAGACGTTTCTTTTCCTCTATTAATTGTTTTACTTCTTCCGTTAGCCAAATATGTGGTTTGTTGTAATCTTTTTTTTCATTTTGTCCCAGAACTTCATTGGCTATTTTATGTATAGAGGATTTAATTATATCGTATTCTTCTTCAATATCGTCGGTTTCTTCTATACTTCTGAGTTCAGCCGCTAGTCTTCTTTCGTATAATGTTTTTATGCTTTCTTGTTGTAGTAGGTAGAACTTATAAACCGTTCAATAGTTATTTGCCAGATAGGAGGCCATGTTAGGGTGATGAATTTCACCCTGTAAATATGCTGTCAGTCATTAACAAAAGTTAGGTTATGCTCATTTTATATAAAATGATAATTTTATGTTAATGTATAAAACGTGGTTGCCAGATTTGGTTTTGGATTTTGTGCCACTTTTAGTATTGGTTAAGATAAATTTCATGAAAGACAAATTGCTGATTCTGAATACGTTTCATACTTTGTTGAGTAGGCATAATGGTATAATGAAAGTCGTTTTTTTTATTGTAATTATAAATTGTATACAAAAATATTTAAATATTACAATTTATGTATTTTTTCAGTATAAATAAAGCTTTTACAAGCCACTTTAGGCCCATTGCATAACAATGTGTCTCCATTGTCCCTTATTGACGATTTTATTTCTCCAGTCTTCTATTCCTTTCCTTTCTATGTCTTCCATTACTGCCTCCTTCCACCTATTCGTTGGTCGCTTCTTCTTCTAGTTTCTTGCGCTCTGCCTTCCAATACTATCTTAGTAGCTCTTCCATCTGGCATTCTCCATATATGCCCAAACCATCTTAACCTTCGAGCTTTAATGAAGTCTACTATATTTGGCTCTCCATACTTCTTTTGTACCTCTTCGTTTGTAAGTCTTCTCCAACCATCATCCGTCCGAGTCGCTCCAAATATTTTTCTCCGCATTTTTCTCTCCCACCTACTTATCGTATCTTGGTCTGCCACATTCATCGTCCATGTTTCACATGCGTACGTAGCTGTGGGTCGAATTACAGTCTTATAAGTCGTAGTTTTGCATTTTGCGACATTTGTCTTAAGGACATTATACTATTTAACGCGCCCGGACATCTCGATGCTTTTATTAACCTTGATTTAATTCCTTGTGTGTAATTTAAGTTTTCAGAGATTAATGTTCCTAAGAAAGTAAACTCCTTAACTCGTTCTATTCTCAAATCTTAATATTACGCCATTATTATTGATTTCTTTATTTTTTCCATTAGGTACTTCTTTGTTAAAGCTGCTGAATATTGTCCAGTGGAAGTTGAAGAATGGATTTTTTTAAATATGGCCACAGAAGAAAATCACAGGGAGTTAAGTTACAAGACCTCGGGGGCCACACTGTAGACATGTTTTGACTAATAACTCGGTTTTTGTAAAACTCTTTAAGTAAATTTATGCCCCATCTTATTGAAAGTACGTAACCCGTTTGTAATTCATTGTCACGTAACTCTTCAAAAAACGGCGACAAAATTTCAGTATGATATGGTTGTGCATTTAGAAAACCTAAAATTTGAACTATTAAAATAAAATTTAATCGTTTTACTGCACTCAATTACCTTAAAAAAATATAGGACCTATAACTCTTCTTTTACTAATTGCAGCCCAAACCCCGATTTTTTGTGGGTGAAGCGGTTCTTCAACATAAAAATTGGGATCCTCATACTTTGTGAATTAATATAGCCAGATAAATAGAAGTATGCCTCATCAGTAAAGAAAGTTTTCTCAAACGCATTATCGTTATTTCCTAAATTATTGATAAACCAGTTACAAAATTCCAATCTAACCGGAGGATCGTTTGGCAGCAGTTCCTGATACACTTGCAACCGGTGAGAAAAATAATGCAAATTGCTTCTTAATATCCTATGAGATGTTGAATATGAAACATTTAATTGCTGTCCTAAATGGCGAACAGATACGTGTGGTTGTTCTTGCACAATTTGTCTCGCATTGTTAACTACTTCTTCAGTGCGTATGTTGCAAATAGTATGTATCATTTTTAGGTCGTGGGCCAAAAGGTTTAATTTCAAAATTGTTCCGCCCTATAATATTTCTAATAGTTCTTTCAGATATCTAAAACAGTACAAAGCCGAAAATTAAAGCAACAATTAAGTTTTATGCATAAATACTTGCATCCCAAAAGTCACTAAGCCGAGCAAAGATTTCAGTTTCTATACCTACCCCACATATCTGTGGGGTGTTCTCCAATCCGCCACCCAGGGAGTGGGTGTCGGGGTTGAGGTTCCCCATTCAGTTTCAGATTTAACTCAACTTGTCCATGTTTATCCAAATGTGACTTATTAAGCAATATTCTACTTTTAAGTTATTTTTAATATAATATGGCGATATTTGGTATGACATTCTATATGAATATAACTGATTTTTTGAGGTGATACTGATTATTGTCGTTGGAGCAGGAATGATGAAACGTGGGTGTCACGATAAGATTATTAATCAAAACCACATTTATTATTCAGAACCACATTTATTAGTGCATTAACAAGCGCACATGGCTTAAATTCTTGGTTAAACTGTAATTATAGTTTACCGCATTAGCCAAAGAATTATTATTACAAGTACTTACCTTATTGACGTTAGTCAAAGATTACGTGGCGGTCATGAACAACTTAGTTTAGTCAAAGTCATGAGCCTGTGACGTGTTTTTCTATCGGTTTCGGGTTGTGTTTTAGCCTTATATGCTAGTACAAGTCTAGCCATTCTTTTATATATGTTACCTTTGTTTTCTATATTGAGATACTTATTTCTCCAGGTTATATCCACAAGATACCCTGATATTCTTTCTCCTTTCGCGGTGTGTTGTGTGATTTCTCTGTATGTATTGCAGTCGCTCAAGATGTCTACACCCAAGTAGTAGAAGTTATAACCACTTGCTCTATCACTGTTGTCTCTATTTCCAAATTACACCTTAATGGTTGATTAATTACAATTAAATACTTCATGTTTTACACCTATACTTTCAGTTTTCTTTCCATTTTAAAAATACACGAATAATATTTGGCAAATAATGCTACACATTTCTTTAGAGTAAGGCGGAAGCTGCAAAGATTATTAGAAGTGTTTATGACTCAAATGTTTAGAAGATGTTTTTAACCGAATGAGAGTAATATAAATTGGCACTATATTTTTACGCAAAGCACGGAATTTGACAAGTTTTTTGGATAATAAATAAAGGACTTGAAGTCTTCCCCACGAATTTATTTGTTTTTTTGTTTTTAAGACTTCAAGTCCGTTATTTATTATTAAAACTCAACCCCATTTTAAGCAGCAATGGATCAACTACGATTTAAGTTTTTTGGAGGCAGTTAAATCATCAAACATCGATTGAAAGGAGCTGTCGTCGACACCAAATTAGCGTAAGGGAAATGGTACACCATGCTAGTACGTATTAAAGCATGTTTAAATTATCGATACTCATTAACCTCTTCTGTGGGGCCACATTTGTATTTCTTTATATTAAAAATTCCATTAAGTAGCGAGTCATTGAACGTAGGCGGCAAAATTGTGGACGAGGTAGACCACAGAGTATATAATCTTCAACAACGTCCTAAAGGGAAGATTCCTCTTCTCAACGTAAGTGATTTAAACTATTATTATAAAAATCAAAACTTGGGCGTATCGTTGTACCTCACCCTAGACTTGTTCTATTGTTAGATATGAATTAAAGTTAAGATAAAATTGTAATTTTGAAACCCACTGCTTCAACGGTGGTTAAATTTGTTCGTATAAGCAAAGGCAGAGAACGGTTAAACCGAAAACACATAGTTGTCGATTTGATTGTTATTGAATTACTTTTCAAGATGACATTGAACTATTAGAAGCAACTTGAGTTTCACAATTTTTTCTATTTTAATGGTTATTTCACCAATTAATGGAAATTTGAAGAGACAAAGTGCACATCAAAATCACACAGTAAAATCAAATAAAAAGTTTCCGATCTTATTTTCCAACGGATAATCGCTTAGTATACCTTCATTCGACGTAGTGGATGATATGGATAGCATTATGCATTCAACTGAATTACTTCTCTCTCCCATAAAGAATACACTTTTCAATTTTCGAAACGATGGCGTACACTTCACTCCAAGAATTAAATGCTTTAGCCTAAGTAGCTCTTTAACGGGTTAGCTGTGACTATCAAAAGTAATGCAAAAACTAAAGTCTCTAGAATGATTTTCAATCAAAAATGCGATCATATAAAGTTACACGCAAGTGTAAATATGATCCTATATTAGACTTTCCTTAAGGTTACATTGCCGTTTGCAAGAGAGTATTTAAATAAAATACAACGATGTGTACGTTAACTTTCAGCTAATATCCATATGCTATCCACTTTCATGGACTAAAATCAATCATTCAATCGCTTACCTTTAATTCACAAAGCAGCTTCTTTGCTGGCTACATGCCTTTGATCATGCAAATCGAAGTAGTGAAGCTGACACGCTGCACCTCTATGTATGCTTGATTTCTAGAGAAGGAAATTGCTTTCTTTGTCTTGATACGGAAACGATTTGAGTTTCCTCTTGTATGACAACCTGTTCAATTCCGAAACTTTAAAAGTGTTCTTTCCTATTTTCTTCTCTTTAAATGTCGCAATTTTTACATTAATAGTCCGCCTTTATAGCCGAGAAAGACATTGGATGGCAATAATTTTAATTTGCCTAATTTGCACATTTTAGTCCTTAAGGCGGCTGTGCAATAATGTAATCAAATGTTGTCATTTGACTAACAATCAGATATATTTGTCTACATTCATTAATACAAGCATGGATACTGTATTTCAGTTCACAGGTTTCTTGTATTTTGAAAAGACTATTTAATTAAAGAAATGTGTTTTTCATGGCTGCCGTTTCCCAAACAGCTTTACATGTGAACTGTGCATATATGTATTACCACATTCCGTAATAAATTCAACGTCAGTGCTTCAATTAATAGGATAGCTTTCTGGTGTCAAAAATTCATCACGTTGCTCTTTTACAGTGTTTCAGAAAGGGCAATAAAATTACAAGGTGCTATGGAATCTAGTTTATTATGATTGAAAAAATCTAATAATGTTTTCTATTTGATGTTAATTTTTTTCGTACAAGTGGATCGAGTACCTTACCAGCTTCGGTGCCAGAAATTAGGATATCAGTAAAAAAATGATAAAAAATGTATAATTCGGTTATAAAATGAGAGATCAAATGATTAGTATGTTTTGTTATGCAGACCATTCCACAATAATATCTAAAGACGACCTTCAATGACAGTTACACAAGTTCTATTTGTCTGTTCTAAAATACAATATGATTATATCCATAAGTAAAACAAAATGTATGATATTCTGTTCAAGCTTCTGTTTGCGCATGAAATAGAGAATAGGTGAAATTATGCGGAAACAAATTAGACTTCAAAACTAGTTCACGATGTCTAACAATTACTCTAGACTTATGCCACTCTCAGCATTAATATGGTATCATTAAGTCAAGTCTCAATATGCGTTGTTTACAAGCAAGGAGTTCGTGCAAACGTTGTGTTTTACACTTATGCAAATAGTAAATTATTAGATCGTATAGCAAAACAAGACACAATTTAATTGTATATAAAGTTTTATTTGTTTTTTGACTCTGAAGTGTATTCAATTGTAAACAGACAAAGGCTAAATATGTCTTACGGGGTAGTTAGGTATGGCTACCCTATTTATATTTTATCCTTCAACCTTTCATCCCTTCACCAAGTGTAAACCGCTTCAGTAAAATAACCTGGTCCTATATAATTATACAATTTATGTTCCGAAGTGCGTCCTGAACGAGAGCAAGAAATAATCCACGGAACTACACAATCGAAAACTTGCATAAATTCAAGAAACATCGTGGGCATCTAAAATGTAAATTGGTAGTAGAAGATAAGTCGCTGTTGTAGATGATGCAATTCAGATATCTAGATGTTTGTTTATCCAGCTATAATAAGCCAGTAAGTGATAAAATGGACTAAGTAAACAAAGCTGCTGCAATTTCAGGTTGCCATATAGAAAAACACATAGATGCTAATCGAAAAAAAGAAAAATTATTAGACTTGTGTGAGACTTGTGATGACATACAGTATACAACAACAAAAATTCAGTTGAGAACAGCAGAGATTAGAATATTGAGAACTATATCAGGGAAAACGATAAACGGCGATATATCAAACTAAGCAATAAGAGAAAGGTGTGATACAGAAAATATTATAGAATGGAGCAAGCAGCGAAGAAGATCATGTGAAACGAATAGACTAAACAGGCTATCTCGTATAGAAGTAGAAGTCAAGTTTACATACACCGGAAAAGCCATGTAAAAGGTCGAGAGTCCATCTTCCAAGAAAATTAAATCCGTAGGTAAACAGATCATAAGATCTAAGAGAAAGAAGAAGATGAATAATTGATCGTTCTATGACCGCTTCTGTCTGGAACCACATTGGCAGTCTTCTATAATCTCTTCAGTCTTATTCCTTACTCTTTCTTTTATTGGCAACGATCGTACTTTATATATGAGCCTTATATAGCAATTTCTCGGTAGTGAATACACTCGGACACTTCTTCCTTTTTATGTATTGGGCATAGAACAATATTTACCCATTTTTTTTTGGTATTTTTTGTTTCGTTCAGACTTCTTGCGTTAATTCAATTATAATTTTTTAATGTATCTCCTCCTTTCATAAACTCTCTCACTATACAATTTTACCCTTGACTTTAACTATCATCATTAATTCATTTGTTTGTTATCCTTAGGAGATGCTCTTATTCCACTGTTTTCTCTTGATCATTTATAGTTTTATTTCTACTTTCTCGCTATTACACAAAAATGTATTCTTATTTTTTATTTAATATATTTTTGGAACAATCTGCGTGCCTATTTAGTTTCTTATCTATACAACGGTTGTCCATCTCGGCTGTGGTTTTTGCTTTTTAATATCTTGAAACAAGTGTCTAAATTCTCTTTTCTAACGTTTTCTTCAATTTTATAAGTGTTTGTATCCAGCTTGCAGTGGAAAATAAGTTTACGATTGTAAGTACTTTATTCATTTTTTACTCTTTTTCTCTAATAATACCATGGTACCTTTTTTCAGCCATTAGAATATGCTTAAGTTTACTGTTCTTTATGTTTCGCAATTTTACCTCGTTTCAATCCCATAATAAACTTATTACGCTGTTTTTATTTGAATATAGTTTGCTGTTGGTTATTTTAATCTTAATGTAGGAGTTTATTTATTTGGCATATTTTATGGTCAAGCGAATTATGCAAGCGAGGTAAAAAAAGAGACGAGTCAATAAAGTCAGATTATGGAGGAGTTACCTACAAAGCGTCAAGTGCGACTGCTAAAGCCGAAAATATCGAGTTTGTGAATTTGACGTCTATTTTGTGGCAAAAAACTGACATTAGAGAACTTTCATGGATATTGACAGACTTTCCTTGATGAAGATTTACAACAAAAAAGAATGTGTTAGAAATATGCATTTCCACAATAATTAATCACTAATTCTTCATTTGTAAACACTGTTTCTTGTTAATGTGCAAATATGTTATATAACGTGTACATTTATTGTAACATTGAAAGTGACAGCTAGGTCTAAGTTACTTTTTCATTATTGTACTGGTACCCTAAAGTTCCACTTTATAAACTCTAAGCAATTATAAACAAAGACTTTATAATGTAGTCGTAAAAAGGTTTCCCAAGAGGAACGACATGTTTTTATAATTAAATAAAATACAAAATATTTGAGACAAAAGCAAAACGTTTTCTTTATTTTATAGTACAACTTATGACAATTATGTTTTGAATAACACATTATTCAAATGTCCACCTCGGCTTCGTTTGCAGGATCGAATCCGACGAACCCAATTTTCGGCAACTTTGTGCATTACATCAGGTGTAATTTCATTAATGCAGCGTTCGATGTTCAGTTTTAAAGAGTCAATAGTTCGAGGTTTATTGACATAGACCAACGACTTTAAATAACCCCACAAGAAGAAGTCCAAAGGTGTTAAATCACAACTTCTTGGAGGCCAATTAACAGTTCCATTTCAGGAGATTACAGACTCACCAAACTTTTCTCTCCTTTTATAAAATTGTTGGATAATAACCAAACGTTGTTGAAAGGTGTATCTTGCAATGATGAATTGTCAAACTATACTAAAAACAAATGACAGCTAGTGAGATTTCTAAAATTTTAGATATGGTTGCTATGACGTTTTAAAAACATATCGTTCATATTGGGAAACCCTTATACAAAAAAATTTTACTGCCCAAGAGTTGCACTACACAATACTGATGGAGTAAGTAATTGTTTCTTCTAAATGTTTTAAAATATTTTCTTTGTATAATAAATATTGTTCTGCTAGGTCGCCCGACTTACTGCTTTGGGATTTTTTACAGGAAACAGAATTTATAAAAAAATTGTTAAGATTACTTAGACCTCAAAAGATTGCACAATAAAGACTATTATTTATTAAAACAGTGTTGTTTTCTAACTTTTCGCTTTCTGATTTACAAAATGCTTTTTGTAAATTATAACTGAAATATAAATTTACGGCGCCAAAAGTATAGTGTTGTACTACCCGCTAATTGTTTTAAAAATCGTTCTTAATTTAAGTTTAAAATATTTGGTAAAATTTAAATTGATCAATCAGCTAAAAGCTTCTTAGGGATCCCCGTAGAAGAGAAAATAGAGAAAGAAAGAACATATTCACTCGGAATTGTTTTCGTTAAGCAAACCATTTTCCACAAAATATAAATATAAGTAAACACCATAAATTTTAAATTCTTTATTATTTTTGTACTTACCTTAAAAAGCGAACGTTTACATAATAAATTAAACTGAAGATATCAACTGTAGTTGAATCGAAATTAAAGATGTTCGAGATTTTAAATAACCTGTATATTGTTATGAAAGACTCTGTCTTTCTACTTACTTGAGAATATTACTAGTTACCTACTATTCAAACATCTGTTTGCCCATGAAATAGACAATTCGGTGAGATTGTGCGGAAACAAATTAGACTGCAAAACTAGTTCACAATGTGTACCAATTACTATAGACGTGTGCCACTCTCAGCATTAATATGGTATCATTAAGTCAAGTGTCAATACACATTGTTTACAAACAGGGAGTTTTATGCAAGCGTTGTGTTTTGTACTTATGAAAATAATAGTAGGTTATTTAACTCTGAAGTGTATTGTGAATAGACAAAGACTAATAATGTTTTAAGGGATAGTTAGGCCTTGCTACTCTATTTACATCTTATCCTAGAACGCTTCATCCAACAAGTGTAAACCTCTTCAGTAAAACAACCGGCCCTATAACTATACAATTTATGTTCCGAAGTGCGTCCTAAACGAGTGCAAGAAATAATCCACGGAAATACACAAATCTAAGACTTGCATAAATTCCAGGAACATCGCGGACATTGGTGCTTCGAGCCGGATTAAAGGAGGCATCGCAGACATTGGCCCTTCAAGCCTACAACTCCCCGATCACGGAAACTGGAGTGAATTGGAGACATACAGAACGGACCCGAAATTTGGGCAATTTGGGCAACCAGACCGGATACCAGCTCTGGGCAAGCTGTATCAACGGCCATTTTCATACAATAATTTCTGGAGGGCTCACAGCCACATGGGTACGTATGTACTTATCTGTGAAAAGATCCGGGTAATAAACAAATTGAGCCATCGCCAAGAAGAAGCATGTTAGGATTCAGTACCAGGGATTCTCGCCAACAGGGGCGCTAATAATTTTTAGTGGCATACGTCCAGCTAAAAATTTACGATTCCAAGACCTTCCGCCACCCAACTAAAAGAATCTTCAGAGGTATACGTCCCTCTAATAAATTGAAGATTAGAATCGGAAGAGTGGAAAAGTGGTAAATACTACTTAACTAGACCAGGTTAGCTCCAACACTAGTGAAGAAGCTGCGACGGCTTGGAGTGCATACTGATGGAACAAGAGCAGCTGTCAGAAAACATCCGCCAGTTACATAGCAACTTGAAGAAATAACTTGCAACTTAGAAAAACCAAGAATACTTAGCCAAACAGAAGGCAATATTAGAAGAATATTGGAAATCCTTCAAAAGCAACGACATCAAACTAATAAAAGAACTTCCAGAATATCACATCTACCAGAAACCAGAATTCTTCACTCTAGTGGGTAAGAGATACAAAGCGGTTACAAATTGTATTCACCAATGGCAAGAAAAACTAACTGCAATAGTTATTACGATCGAGGAAGGTTGGACTCTAGAATCAAAAAATTCCGCCGAACAAGAAGACAAGCTTGAGAGGCAACAAATTAAATTACAGTTCCTTAACGAAGACTTCGATAAAGCAATGCCATTAATTGAAGAATTCTAAACAAACATGTACTGTGAATTTATAATCAACAGGATAGTCGACCAATAGAAGGGCATAGGGAGCCTATGTGAAGAAATCATTCGAAATGAGCAAAATTATTTCACCGACAAGAGCTACGATCAGACCAAAGCTCGCTGCAACCAGTTGTTTAATACGGTAGCTAATAAAATAGACAGCATCGAAGCGAACTTCCTAGTTGGAAAGTTTGTGGACATAATGCAAAGGAAATCGCAATTCCCAAGCAAATAATTGGAAAGCATCTAAATCGTTCTAGAGCTCTTCTGTGGGATGAACGGATTCTAGAGGGGTCAGCAAGAAATACTGTGGATGACGTAGAGGAGGAATCATTTCTTACCAAAGAATGGAAGCCAGAAATATTAGTAAGAAATGCTGCTTCATAACCAATAGCCATCCAGTGCAGGAATAGATTTCAAATCAAGCGGTCCATTATGAAGGTTTACCAACTTCCGGTGAATGTACGAAAAGAAATGGTTTTCAAGAACACAGGAATAACGATCGCACGGGAGTAATACATCCAAACCAGACAGCACACCCTCTACGCGAGATCTTTTAATGCAATCTTAGTCATCGCGACATTTAATAAGATCATCTCAGTCAACATCACGATCAAGACAGAAATTTTGGTGGTAAAATATCCGATTTTGGCAGAGAAACCAATCTTGCAAACATCGGACCACATGGGCGTGTTGCTATCTCAGCAACAGGTCATTCATGACCCATCAAAAAAAAATTCACAACAGGGTCTGTCAGGCTAGTTACTATGGATAAGCAGATGCAAGGGCAGGAAGCACAAGCAAACAGCAGATACTGCCAAAGACGACTTCAGCCTCGAGCACTTTTACGCAACCAAGGAATCCGAGATAAAAACCCCCGTCCGGCTCTCGTCAAACTGGGCCTGGCCAAAATGTTCAAACTTCTGTTTGTCTATAAAATACATAATTCGACGAGAATGAGTGGAAACAAATTGGACTGTAAAACTAGTTCATAATGTGTAACCATTACGGTAGACGTGTGCCACTTTCAGCATTAATATGGAATCACTAGGTCAAGTTTCAATACACATTGTTTATAAGCAGGGAGTTTTATGCAAGCATTGTGTTTTGCACTTATACAAATAGTAGGTTATTAGATGAAATAGCAAAACACTATTTAATCGTATTTATTCAATGTTGACAGTTTAAAGTGACATTATTAACTCTATAACAACCTTCATAAACAGTATATTGTTCACAAAAGAAATGTGTTTTAATGCACTAGTGAATTAAAACAGTTTTAATGAAACCCAACATATTTTTATTATTTCTACAAATATTTACATTCAATTACTTTTTATCGTTGTAGTGTGTAATATAACATATGAGCTAACGAAAATGAAATCAAGTTTGGCTTTGAAATATTTGTTTTATGTCAAATACGAGGTTAGCAGGTTAAGTTTTCCGTCAGTTTTGACACAAACTGACGCAAAACCTAACCTGTTAACCTCGAATTTGACATAGTCTTACAGTGTCACCAACATATTATTCACACAACAAATATTTCAAAGCCAAGCTTGATTTCATTTTCGTTTGCCCGCATGTTATAATTACTAAAATTTAGATCAAATCGACGATGAATGGGCAAATTTATATCTTGATTTGAATATTTTTTATTTAAAATTTCGTTAAAATTGAATAAAAACATATATACGCCACTTGAATTAAACATCTTTTCGTGAATAAACATATGTTTAATTCACTTGGTGTATAATATTTATTAAAGCTCTGTATTTTATTTCAAGTTTTAATATGCTTTTGAACGCCGAAGTGTATTCATTTGTGAACAAAGGCTAAAAATTTCTTAAGGGGTAGTTAGGTCTGGCTACTTCATTCACATCTTATCCTACAACGCTTCATCCCTTCACCAAGTGTAAACCGCTACAGCAAAATAACCTGGTTTATAACTATATAATTTATGTTCCGAAGTGCTCCCTGAAAGAGTGTAAGAAATAATCCACGCAACTACACAAATCGAAGACTTGGATAAATTGAAGGATCATCGCACACACTCACTAAGATAGTTACTTAGAGATATTGCCTATAATGTATGTTCCACTATTTCAACAGGGCATCGAAGATATCAGTATATCAAGTTCGCCAGCATCCTCTTCGACGGCAGCTTAGTTCAAATATTCACTTTCTTCCTTTTTATCGACTCGTCTGTCAACATTAAACCATCCATTTCCTCTACAGTTACAGCTTTCACGATTATTGTATGTAGCGTATAGTAGAGAGGCCAAACTAAATTAACTCGTCAAATAACGATTTTCGTGGGACTGAGTAGATTTATACCGACAAGTGGTACCTTCTTATTCGGTGCTGTTTCCTGAGTATGAAAAATCATGTTGCCGTTTTCTCAGCCTGTGGAGTGAGGAGCTATGACGTCACAAATATGACCATTCTTGGTTCCAGGTTTTAGTACAATAAAACTAGGGTTTAACCCATATATAAAAAAAAGTTCTACCCTGTAGCAAACTGTTTAGTACCCCCCTCTTAGTAAGTAGTAAAAAGTTGCACAACATTGCGCGTCGGGTTTAGGCGGCAGGTGGCTGGAAAGGTGGTAAAATAGTAGGTTTCAACAGTTTTTCGCAAATATCTCGTTAACTATGAGGTTTAGCACAAACTTTATCTTATACAGAATTAATCTATATTTAATTTACAATAAAAATGGTCTTATGCAGTTTTGACTTCCAGACGAAGGTTACGGAGATATGGAAGGGGTAATAATGTCATTATTTTCCAGATAACTTGGAATTCATCGTACTTACTTGAAAATGAGTATGTTTCGTTATAAAGAGTATGTTTCGTTATAAAAAGTACTTAGTGATGCATCAATAACATAGGAAAATTTGTATGTGTGTATGTATTTATGTACGGCTATGTGTATGTATCTGATAATATACTCGTATCTACATTGCTCCCCTCCTTTGTCGCTTTTATCTTCATTTTGCCTATTTTTCCTTTTGAATAACTCATCGTTTCCTTTTCTTCTTTCCCATTTATGCTTTTCTAATTATACCTATTTAAATTACCTCCATCTTTTGTCATATTTTCCTAAAAAGATAAAATCATGTGGATAGCATTAAAACAAGGTTAACTACAAACTGTATCTAATAAGCTTTAATACAAAAAATAATGGAAATTGTTCTTCACAATACATGAATTCCAGTAAATTCAATGTTCTTCAATGAAAGGTGGTATGTACAACGTACAATGTAGTTACATAATAATAAATAGCAGCAATCAGTAACCTAAAAATCTTAAAGCTCTTTTTCATGTTGAAGATTATCTTCATCGATGCCGTCGTCAATAATTAGTGCATTTCTGTTAGTGCACCTATGTCCGGAGTAATTCTTGCACATGTTTGAGCATTTCAAGCCACTCTGTCGATGCTCACAGTTTCTGACACAGCCCGCATTACAAGTGCAAACAATGAGGGAGAGCAATTTTTCTGGATCAGTTGTCTTTGTGGTTTGCAACTGGACGCAAATAACCACCAATTCTTTTCCAACCCCATTTAAGTGAATCTTTATTGACCTTGAGCCATTGCTGCACTTGATGGTAACCTCTATAAGAGTGTTGTTGTGCAGCTGCTGAAGTGGGAGAAAGTACATCCAACCTGAAATTTGTATGTGCAGGCTCCTTTGCGATGGTCTACAAGTAAAATTGGTGGCGCAGAGTTTCCAAATTATCTACATCTATTGATGCAAATATCGAAAGAACGAAATGGTTTCCAGCATCAGCTACTGCATCTGGGTCTGCATTTGGGTTGTTAAAAGTTAACAGCTTTGTGTAAAGCTCCTTGTCAAGTAGCATGCTTTCAGAAAGCGTTATTTTTCCCTTTCTATAAATTGAAGAAACGGTATCACATTCGGCGAAAGCGTAAACTGTCAAGAGAACATCCTTCATTTTCCCGATACCACGCTGAATGTGTTCAATGCAGTAAACTTTTTCTTCTTGGTTACCTTTCTTCGGTACAACCATCTTCAACTGTTTGTTGGCTGGAGCATTTACAACCAACAAGACCAATAAATCGGTGTCATTGCCAATTACGATAGCCTCTGTTTCCTTCTTTGATTCGTCAATTGCAGTGAAAACGATCTTGGTATCAGCATCACCTTCTGCCTGAATCACTTTGCAGCCAGCTTGCTGTAAGTGTACAGTGATGAGAGCAATCAGTTGTATCTTGTTCTTAGTCTTAGTTAGACATTTTGCTTGTCCAAGAGTGACATTAATTCCATCTTCCAATTTCACTTCAACATGTGTAGGAGCGGATGATCTGCTCAAATGTTGCTTGTCTTTTGTACTAGGTGCTTCACCATAACCATCTGGCCTCCCCACTTCCTTGAACACTTTATATAATACACTTGGAGCGAATATTACGAGTTCATTTTTGCTTTTTTTGCCAAACAAAAAAAGTTACATTTTTACCACCACCATATCTCCGTAATCCTTTACTGGAGTGCAAAAATACATAAGACAGTTTTTATTGTAAATTAAATGTAGATTAATTTTGTATAAAATAAAGTTTGCGCTGAACCTCACAGTTAACGAGACATTTGCGAAACACTGTTGAAATCTACCATTTTACCACCTTTCCAACCCCATCCCGCCTAAATCCGAATGGCAACTTTGTGCAAATTTTTACCACTTACTAAGAGGAGGGTACTAAACAGTTTGCCGCTGGGTAGAATTTTCTTTTTTGAATGTTTGGGTTAAACCCTAGTCTTGCTATACTAAAACCTAGTACCAAGAATCGCCATCTTTGTGACGTCATAGCTCCTCACTCCACAGGCTGAGAAAGCGACGACAGAAGTTTTTCTACTGAGGAAACACCGCTGATTACGATGGTATCACTTGTCGGTATAAACCTACTCAGTTCCACTAAAATAATTATTAATTCACTTGGCCTCCCTACTAGTAATGTATCTGCCATTTATACATAGAGATTTTCTTTACCACGAACACGGCAGATGATATGACGAATTTACAAATGTCGAAGATTTGACTTGACAGTTCGCGAATTTTGTCAACAGCTAATATCTGCCATTATTTCTATCTTAAAATAGATCACTAGGAAGCAACGGAAAAGTGCAAATTGTAAAAGGAGATTCTCAGTGTCAGAGGTTTCGGGAAATTAAAAATTCTTACACAACATTAGAAAATAGAAGTTCTCCATCGTCAGCATTTTTGAAAAATTTGGAAGCGTTTCTCCCTAAAAGCATAAAAGGCCTAGTATTCCTAACGAAGACAGGGATTTAAAGGAATTAACGGTGTGTACTACCGCTAATGACCATCCCGCTGAGGTAGTATATTTAGGTGCTTCGACTGCTAGAATTATTTTACGAAAAGTTTGTTGTCAATCCTACAAACTACAAAAGACACACTAAATTCTTCCCGATCACCATTTCAGACGTATTGAATATTGTGAAACTGTAACAGAAATGGCGAAAACTTTCTTCGGAAGGTCGTTTTCACGTATGAGTCAACAGTTTCCAGTGCATGGTCGCCATAACTCATAAAATGTGCTTATTGGCCGAGAGAAAACCTGTATAGATATTTTTAATTTCGGACAAAAAACCCCAAAACTTAGGCTAGAAATGCTGGGTAAGAACATGATTGGTCTATTTTTTTAATTGATGGAGCCCTAATCAGCTCTACATAGCTTGAACTACTACAACAGCAAATCCATCAATCATTCCAGAATTTTTTTGTTTTAAGTAAAAATAGTTGTACTTTTCTTTGCATCTATTCTACTATGATTTAGTTTGTTCAAAATAAATTGTTTATTTCTTCGGAATGCGTGTTACTTTGTAAACTACCTTATTTTCCTGTTAATTTCTGAAAATCCTGTTCTTCAAATCTGAATTTACCATGTGAATTTAATCAGGAAATATCACTTAACTGTGATATACCTAATTCTTCAATTACAAAAAGTACACTATGCGTGGCTACGCCATCTGCGTGGAACTTCTCCACCCTTAATATAATTAATATTAGAGTACCTTAGATCGACTGTCCATTGGTGTTGGTGTCTTTTTAGGCAATCGTAAATTCGCCTTGATCTAGTCGTGTTGGCAGTTCATGAATTTTCTCTGTAGGTATAGGAAATTATACTTTAGGTAAGCGTACCTTAAAAACGTTAATTAAATGGACAAGCAGAGGCAATATCGACCAACCAATGCTTTACGAATCCGCTGTAATGCTCCAGGTGTTCGAATCGTATTACACGAGAATTCTTTGGAGTAACTCATTATCATTTTCCAAAGGCGTAATCTAAACATTCGTCCCTAAAGAAAACCAATCCAGTGGATTACCAGGGCAGGCGATCTCGCTGACCAGCAGTTCATTTTCGATCAACCTGTTAAGATAGGTACTAAAATTGTTCTTAAATTTGACAATTCGACGTTTTAATTAATCATTAAGTAACCTTAGAGGGCTGCATATTTCAATAAATTTATTTTAAGATGAAATCAATAGACGTCTTATTCCGATATTTGTACTAAACGTTCTCTATCCCTCTTTTATTAATTAGTGCAGATGTGCAGTACAAAACTAGTTGTTAATTTCATAAACATATATTGACCTTATGTTTTTCAAATTTCGGGCATTTTTAATAACAGTCATTGTATATAAAAATAATTAAACTGGGAATTCTATTTAAATAATAGAGTCGGCCTTCTTAAGGCGCGTGGTTTCTAATGAAACAATTTCCAGGTCTAATGAGGAACATGAGTGCAATTATTATGCCAAAGAGGTGTAACAAGTTCACTAAAAATGACTATTCTCATTAAAGCGGGCTCGTATTAATGTACAAGCAGCAACAATATAATACGTGGCAGTAGCTGAAATAAAAACCCGTTACACAACTTCTTTAAGTGGCTAACTGGTGATATTAACTATAATCTCGGGTTTAACTATAGGTAATGGGTTTTGCAGCAACTTATGTAACAAAAAGGTGCTGTAGATTAATTGAATTTCAAACTACTTCAGTGAATGACGATTAATAACATTATAAACTGGATAAAATTTATAGTATAATAATTAGAGTATTTCAATTAGGTGTTACTAAATTGTTGAAACTTGACCTTAGGCTTTCAGAGAATTTGCAAAAGTATTACGTTTACGGTTCTCTGAAAAGCTCACTTTTATATGTTGCTCATATTATTATTATGTTCATTTAAAGGTTCGTGTATGTATTCCTATATTATATTGAAATGGTTTTCAGCTCACAATTTAGCTCTGTTTGCAGTGCGAAATATTTAACCAAGTCAACAAAGCACAGAGTTAAGATATTTTATGTAATTGCAATTTAAACAGTAATAAAAGTATTAAATGCATTGGTAATGAGATGCAAAAAGCAGTAATTATACGGATAAGGCAGGCATAAGCAAAGCATATTTCAGAGGATTGGAATTTGAAGTTTAAGTAAAGTAATGTAATTAAAATTATAGGTTTGTGCATATTTAAAGCCATACCAAACGAAATTAATTGACACGAAAGGTTTGTTATGTGCATACTGAATGAACGTAGTTATTAATAAAAGCACAGACCAGTGAAAAGGTAAGCAATCTGAAAGGTAGATGAAAGCAAGATAGGGATAAAATAGAAATTCCAAAGAGCAGTCCAGAATTAGGAAACTGAAGAGAAGAAAAGCAAGTGACGTGTAAAAATTATGAATTCGAATACCAGTGCATTAATAAAAACAAAGTGCAAAAGCAAAGCAGTGATTTTAAAACATGTGGGTGTAACGAGAAAGAACAATCTTAGCTATAAGCAATAAAGACAATTTTTAGATTTAAGAAAATGTTAATATTATCATGTAATCCAACTTTACTCTATTTATGCGTATTTGTTATCAAAATTATTTCCATTTAACATTAGAAGATCACGGTATCATAGCAACGTGATGCTTTTTTGTTAATAAGGAGAGAACAATTGAAATAAATTAGAAGGTTGTTGCCCCAAAATTGTGCTCCATAAAATCTATGTTTTAAATAAATAAAAAGTATTTTTACCAAATAAAAAGTATCCAGTTTTAATGTCCAAGTGACCGTGCACCTGTGGGAACGTTTGCTTAAAGTTCCACGACGAAATTTTTATAAAATTTTTTAATCGTCTCCGCGGGAACAACGGCAGCGGACACCTGGAAGATCCGAAGATCGATTCCGGTCTATTCAAGCAGCGGAATCAGAGGTTTGCTCTCCATCACATCGAGGGGGTCTGCACGAGCATCACAAACAAATTCAACGGCGTCACCTACTGTCAGCTTCGGCCCAAGTTCGGAGAGAAGTTCAAAGGTACGATCTAGCTATAATTGATTGTTGAGAGCTTGGGAAAGTTGTTGAACTCCGAGAATAAAGCCTGCAAAAAAAGCATATCTCATTTCCAAGCGTCCGGCTCGGCCGTAATCTTTATAAATTGGATGGAGTCAGTAAATTTTGTGGTTTTGGGCAGAATCAAGCTATTTTACAGGAAGTAAAACAAAAGCATTTGGCGTCATATCTACGTCACGGTTAAAACCAAACTGTTCAGTTGTTGCCAAGCGGGAATATTTGAATCAGATTACCTTACGGTTCCTTGTTAATTTCATTTATTAAATATCAAAATACATGTTCTTCTAACAGATTGTAAATATTATCTACTAGAAATGCGCGTATGAGCTACTTTGGGACAAATAGTCTAAAATTAAGAATACATTTTGAATATAGTCAAATTCTGAACCTAACATAAGATTAAGCAGTTTTGTGTTTTGTCGAGAGATATTATTGAAGTTCAATAAAATATAAAGAGAGGCAATTAACCATTTTATTTGAACATTAATTGATGCATTTCATTTTTAATTAGCCTGAATTACTGACAAGTTGGCACAATATAATATAACCTGGGAATTGTGTGGTGATTTGCGCTAATAATTAATTTTCTAATTTAAAATAACCTTTACAAATCAAGACATTCGTTACAATATAGATAATTATATATATTGTAAAAATTATATCCGTTGGGTAGAATACTAAGGTTCAACAAACCCAATCGTTGTAGCTAATTAAATTTCTCGAAAAGTGGAGAAAGTACGCCGTCATAAAGAGACATATTTAAAGTACTTTTGTAAAATATTAATCGACTCTGTCCTCCACTGCTTCATATAAATGTAGATGTTACACTTGCCAAGTCGATGAAGTGCATTGTAGTTACAGAACTAAACATTTAATTAGCAATGTACCAATTTTGAATAAATCACAGGAAGGAAATTTCGCGGCAAACGTTACGCAAGTAATTACATTAGGGACGACCCAATACAAACCAATTAAATTCATTATCGTGTACGCCGATAAATTAACTACAATAATCTACTTTATCTAGTTTGCTCTGTATAATCGGCGGAATTTTGGAATATAAAATATTTACATAGTATGAAAGGGATTAATTTACCATCGAATAATTGTTGGTAGCTTCTAGATTTTTTGGCAATAGTCAGCCATTCTATTTTAGATAAAACTTTGGTAAAAGTAAACTTCAGATTGTTAAAATCACCGTACAGTGTTTAAAATTTCCGAACTTATGCATGGTAATTTCACTCACCGTTAGAGATGTGAATTTTATTGGATTGGGGCAATATCATGGTAATATCGCCGTTATTATTTCAGCTAAAAGAAAATAGTTGTTGTCCTCGAGTAATCATGTTTACATCCAAACAAAGTGACATACTCCACTCTTTCCAATTTTACATTTTTCTTTTAACGCAAAAGCTGTTTTCACAAAAAGTTATGTAATTTTATGGAGAATTTCACATAACTTTGGGTTAGTTGCGATTGATTGAGAGATTGCAAGAAAAATGTTAAACACTTCAACAGGTGCTAACGTAAAAATTAAACTACCACTACTTTTCAGGAATTTGGAAAATCAAAACGGACAGGCTACTATTTTCTTTAATATTGAACAGTAGTACTTTTTTTTTTAATTTTCTCCAATTCAAGTGACATCGAACCTCTTAAGATAAAGCCACGCTATCGCTAATGTCACCGTAGCTCCGTGCTTTGTTCGCATTTAAGTATCGTATAATTTGTTTAACCCCTGTTTTCAACATGTGATGGTTGCTGTTAAGCATCTGGCAGGGTTACAACGTCTTGTTATAAATATCCACGTTTTGCATTCTATAATTCCGAGTTAGTTTGGGTTTCCTCTTCGTCATAACATGTTGACAGACAGCGTCGGATTGCATCACTAGAACACCGCGACACTTCTCGATGGGCCTCAATACAGAAATCTTTGACGGGCCTCATCCTTTGTTCACACATATATTATGAAAATTAAATATTACAAACAAGTAAAATTTTATTACGATTTTCGACTCGTACGTGAGATTAAACTCATAGGAGACAATAGAAATAAAATTTTAATAAATGAATATAAATAACAAAGGATACATTTGATCTTGGCAGCGAGGGTAGCTCAAAATAGCCGCGTTATTTCAAACAGATCAAGAGTGACAAAAACTTGCAGTTTTCTTAACCCTCTGGAATATTTAAATAATGGTAGAACTACTTAACTGCAAATTTAAATTGTTTAAAAAATTATACATCTCCCGAAATAGTCTTATTGCATTGATGAGAATGCTGCGATTTCAATTATGGTAACTATGAAGGTACTGGTTGTGAAGATTCAAAAAATTATTCTGAAAGAATTCATTACGATTTTTCGTGTTCGTGTTACGGTTGCTTTGTTTATTTTTTAACATTTCAGAAATAGAATGTGGTCTGCAATCCGCAACTTATTATAACATTTATTATCGGTACAAGTACCTTATATCCTTATCATGCACTCAAGTCACTTGGGAGAGAAATTTTAGCAAAACCCAAATAATTCTTAACAGACTGAGGCTGGAGGCATTTCCATTACCGTTAGCTCACACTGATTAAGAGACTCGACGAAACTATTGACGCTCTGAAAAAAACAATCCGTGTATTTGGGAGAGAACTCTTGATATAATGATGTTCATAACTACGTGTTTTTTTTCTAAATAATATATATCTAAGTAGAAATGTGAAATCAGGTTTGAAGTTGACTTTGCTTTGTGTTTGTCTACCTGCCATTCACATTTTATTAACGTTAAACAGATTTAAAAATTTACGTAAGAATAAACATTCAGTTTTACCTCCCTCGTCTAAAGGACGAAGGAAGTACATATTGTAATCGCGAAAAAATCACCTTACGAGATTTCTCCAGATCTTCACGTTTCGGGGTCCCTAGATGACGAAAAAGAAGTTTTCTCAATTCCGTCTGTCTGTGTGTCTGTTTGTCTGTCTGTTTATCTACCTGTTGGCAGTATAACTCAACAAGTTTTTGTTGGAGAAAGACGATATTTTGCATGGGATTATATGCTTTCTTATAACAACAATAATAATAATTGGACTTTATTGCATATATAAATTACAAAAGGAAAAGCAAATAAGATTAACAGTATTCAATATGCAAATAATGGCGAAGTTCAGATGCTATTTCGTAGTAATGGTTCTGTTCTTCCACTTAACCTTAATGGATATAATTAGAAAAACTATATATATCTATCTATTAATAACGTTAATGTGCTGGATGCTTATTATGAAAAAATTGCATACAAAAAATGTAGTAACACAAGAAAGGATATAGCAAAATAAAGAAAATAAGGAAGAAGAAAATGAAAGAAAATAAAATAGTAAATCAATAAACACACCTCCAGGAATTAAAATTTGATGGCTGGATTACTGATTTCAAGTAAATGATCATGACGTTTGAATTTAAGAAAACTGAGTGTCTGAGAGAAGGAAATAAGATATGCAAAAGATAAATGGCTAAATGAAAAGTGTGATGAAATAGAAGAACTGGAAAGGATACACGACAACTTTAATTTACACAAGAACCGCGACCACCCGGTAATCTGATAGATGAGAATCGCTGATGGATAACAGATAAACAGAAATCAATCAAATTGTGGCAGGAATATATAGAAGAATTATTTAAAGACGAACGGACAAACTTTCCTATATCAGAATGTGTAATTGACCCAACTATTACGGAGGCAGATGTTAAGAAAGCAGTACCCCTCATAAAAATGGGAAAGTACCAGGTCCAGATGAAACATATTATGGAGAACTGCTGAAATTATTAGACGAGAACAACATCAGGAGGCTTACTATCTTATTCAACAAAATCTACGGCACAGGAAATATCCCGATAGAATGGCTCAACTCCATGTTCATAGCTGTCCCAAAGAAAAAAACTTCCAAGAAATGTAGCGACTATCGTACTATTAGCCTTATGAGTCACCTTCTGAAAATTTTCCTGAAAACCATACATCAACGATTATATACACTTTGTGAAGAACATATGGGGCCCACTCAATTTGGTTTCCGGAAGGCGACTGGGACACGCGAGGCATTATTCTGTAAACAAGTTCTGATACAGCGATGCAGAGATGTGAGCTGTGACGTCCACATATGCTTCATTGACTACCAGAAAGCATTCGATAGAGTACAACACCATAAACTTATAGAGATATTGAAAAAAAAACGGGATAGACGAAAAAGATCTTAGCATTATATAAAACCTCTATTGGAAACAAACAGCTCATATAAAGCACAAGGGAGAAGTATCAGTAGCCATTAAAATCCAATGTGGAGTGCGCCAAGGCTGTGTCTTGTCGCCAATGTTGTTCGATATATATTCAGAAGAAATATTTAACCAAGCACATCAACAGGAATAAGAATAATCGGGGAAAGAATTAACAACGTCAGGTTTGCCGACGACACCATGATACTCGCGGAAAACCTTGAAGACTTACAAGTACTAATGGACAGAGTGTCACAAAAAAGCTGAGAATGTGGCATTGACATAAACATAACAAAAACAAAATATATGGTAATAAGTAAAAACCCTACACCACAAAGCCAACTTTTAGTTAACCAGAAAGCGATTGACAAAGTCGACAAATTTACATACCTCGGTAGCACAGTCAACGATCAGTGGTACCACTCGCTTGAAATCAGATGCCGGATAGAAAAGTCAAGGGCAGTCTTTATAAGAATGTCCAAATTATTTAAGAGCCGAGAATTGAACATGAAAACCAGGATTAGACTTCTCCGTTGCTATGTCTTTCCCGTACTCCTTTACGGCGTAGAATCGCGGACAGTAACAGAAGCTTCAAGCAAAAAATTGACATTTGAAATGTGGCTATACAGGCGCATGTTAAGAATATCTTGGACCGAACATGTCACAAACAAAAGTGTACACGAACAACTAGACAAAAAAATGAAAACTATAAACACAGTTCAGCGAAGGAAACCTGGGACATGTTATGAGGAACGAAGAACGATATGGACTAATTTAGCTGGTGCTACAAGAAAAGGTGGACGGGACAAGAGGCCCCGGTAGGAGGCGCATATCTTGGCTGAAGAACCTCAGAACATGTTTCTCAGAGACAACGAACGGAGAGAGCTGCTGCGAACAAAGTTGTGATTGCCAGAATGATCGCCAGCATCCAGTAATGGATTGGCACAACAAGAAGAAGTGTCTGAGAAAATAAAGAAAGGGAGCTATACATTTTGACAATATTACGTATATGAAAAAGAGCGTTCGTATACACCTGATTTGTGAGCAGGCAAAGTTAAAAGCCCTTTACTCTTTATATTGATATTGTGAACGTCAGTTCTGTATCGTAGTTTATTGTAGAGATAATCAGGATATTTTGAAGTTATCAACCTATAGGATAAACAGGCAAAATGCAGTGACCTACGATTTTTCATGTTCAACCATTTAATTAGAGAGAGTTTATTGGATATATGATCAAACTTTCTTAAGCCAAAAATAAATAGTAAACATGAGTTTTGCACTCTTTGCACTCATTTGACATCAATACTGTCTAAACAAGGACCATATATTGTATCAGCGTAAGTAAAATGTGACAGAACCAAGTATTTTCTATGCAGATATTTAGCAAAGGCAAGGCTCGCTCTCGTATGGAAGATTTTCCAAAAATCATAACATTTGATTTTTGCGAGTTAATGATAACACAGTGTTTTCTCCAGATATCTATGAGATTATCTAAGTCACTGTTGATTGCTTGAATAGCTGAATGTATGTTAGAGATGTTAAAGGACAGATAGAGCTGCGTATCATCAGCAAAAAATTACAGCTACATGATTTAACAGAGGTTATAAAGTCAGATGTATAGATGATATACAAGAGGGGTCCCAGTATGGAGCCTTGCGGAACACCTGCTGTCACTGCTCTTAGATTAGAGATTTTATCATGAAGTTTAGCTTGCTGATATCTACCGCTGACAAAGCTACTTAATAAATTAACGGCGTCCTTATTAAAACCGAAATAGTGTAGCTTGGCTAAAAGCAAATCATGATCAATCATGTCAAAGTCTTTAGAATAATCTAAAAGTGTTAAAATTGTTAGCATACTTTTGTCCGTGGCGGTAAGAATATAATAAGTAATACATGTAACAGCAGTGAGGCAACTGTACCCTGGTGTGAAACCAGATTGAGTAGGAGGTAAAATGTTTTGTGTATGTAGGTACTGGCCGATTTTTTTTGTCATAATTTTCTCCAATAATTTTGAAACAGCTGGTAGAATACTGATAGGATGTAGGTCCTTACAACTGGAAGGTGAATTAACCTTGGAGAGAGGTAAAACTTCCGCTATTTTCCCCTAGGAAGGTACCCATTTAATAAACAGGAGTTAATAATGTGCAGCAAAAAGGGAACCAGAAAAGGGCAACATAGATTTAACATGGCTATACCTATATTGTCTACCCCAACAGAGTTAGACTTTATTGCCGATAAAACATTCACTACGTCATCTTCGGAAGCAAGAGTAAAGCTGAACGTATATGTTAGATTTGCTACCAAGTTATAATTGTAATAATCGAGAAGGGTATCATCTGGCACTGCTTTATTTTTGGTAACTGTATCTAAAAAATAGCCATTAATATTGTCAACACGTTCAGGAATATCAGAATTTTTAGATTTGCTGTAGATATCGAGAGTTTTCAACGCCTTCCAAAAATTTTTATTGTTCGTTACTCCAGCAAAAGATTCAAAGTAAGCATGTTTTTCCCGTCTAACAGCATTAGTTGTATAGTTTCTTAAATCTTTATAATAATTCCAATGCGCTTGAAATTTCGTTTCATTGAACTTAGATAATGCTTTATCACGCAGATTCATCATAAATTTTATATATTCTGTTAACCACGGTGCGTTAGGTTTAGTAAATCTTGGCATAAAACTGAGACAATTTTGATAACATATTGAACTGGTTTGTCAATAATCATCACAATGAGCCTTAAATATAACACCTTCAGGTATGGTGATATTAATCTGTCTATGAATTATATTTTTATTTTATCAAATTAAAATTGCCCTATTTATATTTAGAATATCAATAATTATTATTTGTACTAGCTCCTGAAAAATCAGGGGTGGATTCCTTTCTCTAGGTTGCCTATTTCTGAAATTTGATCATCTAATTTTAAATATCATTCCCATAAGTCAAAATAACTTATGTCAAGTATATGTCAAATAGACTTGAAATTGAAATGACAAATACCAAATCATTTTACTAGTACACAACAATATTAAAAACAGTAAGCAATTCTTTAATAACTAATTCACCTTTTTACTCTTTATTTCCTTTTCTAGTAATTATATTACTACTCAAGATCACCCACTTTTCACTTGGTTTCAACAATGTTCTGGATGTCAACTAACCTCCTCCTCTTCACCTACTGATCTAACCTTTCAAGCACCTTCCCGCAATGAAAGGCCCCATTGACAGACAAGAAGTCCAAACTGTCCAGAATCAGCAACTCAAACCTTCCCCACAGTATGCAACCAAACAGACCAAATCTGCAGGTACCTACTTCCAATACTGCATTTGCCAACTTCCTGAAACGTGCCTCCTTAACTAATGGCCCTCCTCTGGAACTCTCCCTTAGCACCAAACAGCCCGACGCAATCCAATTCGATTAATATTGCAGTGGATACGTGTGCATGCTTATTTAATTCAAGTATTGAAACTTTTAACTTTATTATAACTTTAAATTGAATTTATTTCAAATTTACATGAGTACTCTTTTTTATCAGGGTGTGGGTCGCCAAAATCTAGTTGTTTGTTGCTGCAATTTCTGAATGTCACTTGCTGTCACCTATTATTTTCAAGCAGTGTTTAATGACACCCCTCAATCAATATGACATAAATAAAATCCTTTACAATAGTTTTGACTGTATGATATTTAGATTCAAATTTGCATATATTATTCAAAATACTTCTGTCATTAAATTTTAAATTAAATGTCAAACTGACAGCATCATCCCTGTAATCTGGGTAAGTACTTTATTTTTATAATGTCTCTTTCTTAATATTAATTAATCACCTTTTTTATTCAGATACCTTCAACTTTACCACTTACAAACTCCAACAAAAATGCGATACCTTTTGCAGCCCTATAGACGGCTCCGACCTCCTACCATTGACAGCATCTGCAGCACGCCTAAGTATTTATTGTATCTCCACCATCTAACAATGTATTCATATCTAATTGACAAATTGTAGCCTCCACCAGTGATCCCGTGTGAAGTTCACACAATCCGCAACAGACCAAAACTCCCGTACGGTCCCAGACCAGCGCCCCTCTCAGCTCACACAATGGCACCTTCCCTGCAATGTGCTGGATCTCTGCTACACATCCAATTGGTTCTGCTTTCTTCCATCCCAGTTTTAATTGTATTTGATATTCCAAAAATCTTGCCTTGGACTATTTATTTCATTTGTAATATGCAACCAACATACCCCTTTACGTTTTATTAAAATTCTTCGTTATTTTAATGGGTTTTATTATGTATTTACACAATTAGAAAATTGTTATATCCATTTTATACAAAATTTTTCGTAGTTGTTTTTAAGTTGTTATTCTAATAATTATCCCAATTTTTTATTGCTATCCTAGACTACCATTATTCCTGCCTGCTACATGTTATAAATCAATTTGAATGGTGCCCACTTTATAAATTATTACAAATAGAATTTTATTCTGTCATATGCAACATTTAACTTTGTATTTATTGTTAATTTTTGTTACCATCATCAAGTCGTACTCATTTTGAAATAACTTTCTTTTAAAATGCACTTTGAATCTTTGAGTTTCAATTATTATTCAATTAAATAAGCAATCATTATCATAATTTTCCACATCTTATCGTTTCAGTATAATTACTGTATTGAACTTTTCATTTTTGATTCATGTAAATAAATAACTGTATTTAATGTAATACATGGCCTCTATATACCATAGGAATATATGATGTCAAATGTAATTCCCCAATAAACTTGACTTAGTATTTTAATCCAGTTATTCACATTTGTAGATTAATTCTGCTTGTCATTAATTTTTTACCACATACTTGTAATCTTTCTTAGTTTTATGTCTTTAATTATTCTTCTCGGTTTAAATTGCCATTTTAACTTTACCACGCCAATTTACCTCTTTATTCATCAAAATATTTTTCAATAAAATAGGGTTTACTTTAATATTTTAAATACACCAAATTATTTCAGATGCAGTTTTGAAAATTTGTTATTTCTAATAATCGAAACAAAGTGCTTAACGATATCGTGTTTTTACTTTTTACGCTATATCTCATAATATTTGAGTTATACCTACTACTTCTATAGTTTATTACAATTAAGTATTTGTCATTCCCTTCCAACCTTAATTTTTAAAATATTATATTATTTTTGAATCCATCTGCCTTTCAAACAGCCATACTCCACTCAATTACAAATTCTCTTTTACTTTCTACTTGCATAATAATTATTCACATTCCCAATTTATATTTAAATAGATCTTGATTATTTTCAATCATTGTACTCTCTTAATCCTTTCTAAAATTTATTTTAATACCCCTGTCTATACCATTACAATATATACAAGGTGAGCACCTTAAAAAATTAAATTCTGCCTATTTTTGCTTTAACTCGAGAACTATTACTTAAATGAAAGTAATAGTTTCCACGTAGCTCAGGTTTTTACCTTTGATGAAAATGGGAATCTATACATACAGAGTCAATGTTCTAAAATAGAAAAACGGTCAACTATAAATGCGTTGTATTCAAGGCAGCCGCATCTCACCCATAGAAAGCTTCCTCGGTAGCCGCGGCATCGAACGGCTGCTTTGCTTGCGGGCTACCGCCGATCATTGAAATCGCATTCACAGGCTCGTTCCTAGGCTCTGAAGTTCGAATTCCTCTCGGTAATGTGTGTTTTTTATCTAAAAATTGATGTAATTTGCACTGTCAAGTGTTTCCTTTCATTCTTTCAATAATATTTTTCTAGTTTTTTTTTAATTGTAGTGGCGCAACGCCCACTTGCGAAGGTAGTTGTGAGTAAAGCCCTTTACAGATTTCTTGGACTTCGTATTGTTATAACATTATTAGGTTTTAGTTTTTTCTAAAAGTTATTGCTGCGATTACTAGAATTTAAATGTTTGTTTGTTTGTTTGTTTGTTTGTTAATGGACAAGGTCTAGGCATGCAGAGTACCAGGTACCTTAGACACCGACTGCTATGGTCATATGGTGAAAGTCCTACTTAGAATTTTGCTGATACTAAGGAGTTCCAACCCTAGCAAGAGATCTTTTACATGCTACACATTGTAGTAGCATGGGACCCACGGCTTTACATCACTTCCGAATGATGGCTTTCTGTAGAGGCTTTTATCTGCATTTTGTTATTTTTGAAAACCTCACCGGGACCGGGAAACCTAAGATCATTATTCACCCTAACAAGCGTTTGTAAATAGATTACCACAAGTAAAAAATTTTAGGCTTCATAATAATGGCAAATTCCATTCCATAATTTAAATGTGCATAGAGACATGTGTCTGAGATAGCCATTCACTGTACCAAAGAAGTGTATGAGATCATAAGTTTCATAATTGCGGAATGACACAAACTAATTTTTAGACTGAGTCCTCATGGGCTGCCAAAGATAATTCATGCCAATTTGGTATGCAGAATGTTTGCCCTGTGCTTTATTGTGGATGTGGGTAGTACCCAGACACAGAAGATTTATGACGTGGCGATACCAGCTATATTTCGCTTCATGGTGAAGATTTCCAGTTCGGATTCCCCACTTCTGAGGGAAACTCTTTTTGTGATAACTTTCAGTGACGTGTTATCTGCATCGGAAATGACATTGACTTACCTCAGAATGATGTAATAAACCGTATCTGGCAGCGCTAAAGTAGAAGAAGATGTTAGCAAACTTTCCTTCTATATCTAAAACGTCCAAGCGGCAATTTACTTGAGTTGAGGCGCCTTGTCTATTTTAGTAGCAATCGGATGGAATGCCACCCCCACTGCTTTGATTGCTTGGTACTCATGAACCTACGCATGCAAAGCTGAAATATTCAGTGCACTTTTCTTTATAAATCTATCGATCGTTTCAACGCCTTTAGTAGGAAGGAAGGTAGGCTTAATGGCTTAAATTATGTTTCATTATAGTATATATGCCATATGCCATATTTTTTGGATGAAAAAGACAAATATTCGTGATAAATACAGCTTAAACCAAACAGGTACACATTATAAGCGGTACTATGACTATTTCTGGTCCTTCTTAAACAAGAAATATTTATTTGAATTTTTATTGTGGTAAATTGATCATAAAAACCTTCCACTGTTACTAGTACTGCTTCTACTTTCTATAGTTTTTTATTTGGAATACCCTTGCGTATATATTTTTATAAAGGTTGAGAGAGAATGCATAACTTATAAATTTTTCAGTTTGTTACGATACTTTTGGAGTGTCCCCCGTAGTATTGAACTTCTGCTAGCTGAATTTCTGAACTTGAATATTTATGGTTGGCTTTTGCCAATTTTTGCATGCTTTAAACTAGGTATAATTAGCTGTATCTTATTTTTGATTATTTTCCTATAATTATCAAGCAGTTTGGTAAGCAACTCTTCGAATAATTACCCATATTTACTAATAAAATTTATTTAGGTCATATTCCTACAGATATTTTGTATTTGGCGCTTAGGCAACCCCTGTTGGAAATTATTCTGCACTATTCTATTTGTTGGTAGATAAAGGATATCACTTCTTGCAGTCAAATTTCTCAGGCTGTTTTTTGCATCTCTGGCCCAAAAATTTTGGATAGTCCTTTCTCTGTCTCATTTTTTTTTTCTCGTTTGAAAGGGATGTTCCCTCTTTTTGCTGTGTTCGTTCTCTTTATACTTCGTGTTATTTTGGATATCCGTTCTATCTTCCGTCATTTGGAGATAGCTTCAGTGCTGTAGGTCGATCCTGGCCTAAGTACTTAACCCTGGTTGAGGTTGGTTTTCCCTTTCCCTTCCTTCTTCTGTGTCGTTCGCTTTCCTGTCTCCCACTCCGCATTTTTCCAAGGTGTTTGCATTTCGGGTGCATCTTTGTTGCAACCTGACGTAGCCTTCCCTTCCACCGGCGCAGCTCACGTCATCTTGCAGCGACGGAAGAGGTTGGTGTCTAGTTGTCTTCGATGATGCGCTTGGACTCTTACATGCTCTCTCCTTGTCTACTTCTTTAAATCCTTCGTTCCTTCCCTTCGTGTTTCCTTCCGGCAGGCATCGTTTTTTTTTTGTCTCTTAGGGCGATTTCTTTTGTTGGCATTTGTATGGTCGGGTAAATCTGGAGTGATTTACCCTCCCTTTTGTGGGGGGAGGATTTGTTACGATACTTTTGGTGTGTCCCCCGTAGTATTGAACTTCTGCTAGCTGAATTTCTGAACTTGAATATTTATGGTTGGCTTTTGCCAATTTTTGCATGCTTTAAACTAGGTATAATTTTGATTATTTTCCTATAATTATCAAGCAGTTTGGTAAGCAACTCTTCGAATAATTACCCATATTTTACTAATTAAATTTATTTAGGTCATATTCCTACAGATATTTGTATATGGCGCTTAGGCAACCCCTGTTGCAAATTATTCTGCACTATTCTATTTGTTGCTAGATAAAGGATATCACTTCTTGCAGTCAAATTTCTCAGGCTGTTTTTTTTGCATCTTCTGGCCCAAAAATTTTGGAAAGTTTTGATAACTGGTGACTGGTGGATTTTTGAGCTCTTTCCCATTTTAAACTTGGTGCAGGCTGCTAGTGCCTCGGCCGTGTGCTTAAATTTGTGAGCTAATTAGTATAGCTCAGCTCCGTTTTGATTTTTCGGAGGATCTGAAAAAGCACATGTGCCCTTAAGACGTTCGTATTTGATTTGGTTATACTTACGTCCTTCGCAACTGCGGATTCGTTGAGGCCAGCATTGTTTCTGCCCTTTCCTCTGGCTCAATTCAGCGTGAGGTAAGATAAGCCAGTTTCTTCTTATTTGGGACTTATTTGGGCGTTGTGCGTTATAGCCATTTACTGTCGGATGCCATTCACTTCCTGCTGGATGCATTTCCTGTCGGATAAGATCTTGGGAGAGTTTGGACGCTTCCTGCGAGAGGTTGGACTCCTATCTGAAGAGGCTTAGCATTCCTCGTTCGGCTGCTCTCCGCGGGCACCCAAACCGTCGATTCGGGCTCCTGAAATTAGCGAGTAGTCAAGGAATTCTGCAATTTCCTGGGAGCTACGCTAGAGGGTGTAGCACTGCACTCACCTGCGACGCATTCACCGCCTCCTCGGTCCGCTGGCCTCCCGCTGTGTCTGCTGGAACCCCCCGTTGCTTCTGCCGTCGTCGGCCCCCCCGCAAGCCACAGGTTAGGAGCCGACATGTTTTTTCTACAGGCAAGAAACTGATTTAGTTATCACTCCTTGTGTTTTGGTGTAATCTTATAGTTAGTTATTAGAATCTCGTCTTGTTAACAGATAGGGCATGTATGATATTTTTGGCATAGCAATGCTTCGTCTAGTTAGATGTTAGTGCATGCTTTTGTATAATTTTAATGCGTTATTATGATAGGGCTATTGCAAATTTTGAGCGCCCATTTTGTGCAGGCTACTGATCTTTATTGAATCTTTAATCGAGCTTACCCAAATTGGTAAAGACAGCTCTGCGGCTCAACCCTGTAGGAGCCTTCGGTTTTGAATTGGCCCCCGAACCACGGCGTCTCCGTGGAACCGCGCCCCATTGAGCTCCCCTGCAAATTGTATGTTAGGTCATCCGCGCTAGTATTTCAGTTTTAGGCAGTACTTACCGCATGTTGCCTACGGTTTGCTCGATATCCTCAGGTTTATTTCGACGCCATTTGCATGTCGGTCGCTGAGGTCTGACGTCATATTTAGCGTATAGTGGCTAGAGAACCGATTACGGTAGCCGATTGTCTTACTTTGGAGTCGCGTGAACCCGTTAATTATTTTGTCGGAACTCTGTTTGCGGTGTTCGCGATTTTTCCGCGTTATTGTAATTTATTTGCGAGCCTCTACGTAGGTACAAGTTTGCCGAAGGTTTATTCAAGCGATTGCTTTAGCGTTCATTTATGTACCTGATGTATTTCCACTGAGAAAACTGCTCTGTCACTATATGGGCATATATCCTGGTAGTTTTGATATTAGAACATTTTGGAATAATTACTTTAGAATCTCTCTGAGCTGATATTCGGGGTTTCGCATCAGCTGAGCGCTTGCATAACCTGGCCCTGCTATATCCTGCCTCACAGGGACTAATCTTTTTGTTTTGTTTTGTAATTTAATACTCGCTACGCTCCGTTTTTAACCGCGCAATGTTTTTAATGTGTTAGCCCATTCACAGGTCATAGTTATTACTGCTCGTGGGCTACTGTTTGCTCGATATTTATATTTATATTTGTATTTATATTTAGTATTGCATGTCGCATACTGTGTGTTTTCTTTGGTGTTGCTAGAAATATACAAAGGTTCATACTTATTGCCAAGTATCGCCTTTGCTACTTGTAACTAATTTTGCCTACTGCCTGCTGTGATATATACAGTGTGGTCCATTAAGTGTGCAACAAATGGGACATTTTTTTATTAGTTGTAAAACCGAAATTTAAATACCGCCAAAAGTTAGTGCATGTTCGATAACCATATCAGATGCCCTTAGAATGGCTTCAAGTCAAACAATATACAGGGCAGGACAAAAAATATGAAATTTGTTCAAGAATAAAGTTACCTTATTTAAAAAAATATAGCAAAATTTTATTGAGAAAAGTTGTTTAGAATCAAAAGTTATGCTGAAATACAAATTCACAGCCTCCTATTCGAATTTTGATTCTTTTTTTGTAAAATTTTGTATTATCCCACCGTATGATACATATTTTTATTATTCTGATTTTATTAAGAGTTTTTCATATGTAAATTATTATTAGTAAAGCATTTGCCTTGTTAAGAAGAATATTTGCGAAATTCTAAAAGTTCTGTTAAATATCGTTGCAACAAACATGAAGTGGACGCTTACCTAAAAAAATATAAACCCAAGTAAATTTTACAAATACGCTTCAAGTTGCTAAAGTTATTTAAAAGGGATGTGGTTGTGGCTACTTTAAATACATATAAAATCAAAATAATAAAAATATGTATCATACGGAGGTAATACAAAATTTTCCAAAAAAGAATCAAAATTCGAATAGGAGGCCGTGACTTTGTATTTGAGCATAACTTTTAATTCTAAACAACTTTTCTCAATAAAATTTTGCTATATTTTTTGAAATAAGGTAACTTTATTCTTGAACAAATTTCCATATTTTTTGTCCTGCCCTGTATATTGTTTGACTTGAAGCCATTCTAAGGGCATCTGATATGGTTATCGCACATGCACTAACTTTTGGCAATATTTAAATTTCGATTGTACAACTAATAAAAAAAAATCCCATTTGTTCGCACACTTAATGGACCACACTGTATATATATATATATATATATATGTTAGCCATGCACTATAGTACCCACCAATATTTAAAAATAAAGCTGTGATCTATTCATTGGTTGTTGATTTGCTTATTTTTGACTTGCTGGTTTTTATCTTCGACCTTGTGTTAAAGGTCCGGCACAAGGAATTGGATCTTAGTCTAGGACCTGGCGCCCACTCCTTTCTTTTTTTTTTTTTGTATTCTCTTTCAGCATAGCTGGAACCCTGCGACCCTCGCGGCGAGCTAGCCCAACTAGGCGATAGTTACCAGCCGGCAAAATAACCAATATAACTTTCGCCAAAAGGTAAGGCCGACCGTCTATCTTCCCTTACAAGTTGCAAAAATATGTAATAATAATCGAAAATCGATAAAAGAAGGAACCTTGTTTTTAGGTCCACTATACAGCTTTAACTTTATAACTTATATCTTTTATTCAGGTGTTTTATAAGATGCTCTTTGGTGTTTATAAATTAATGTTATCTTCTATAATCGCTTGCATTTGATATTAGTGGTTTTTGTATTTCAGTTGGAGGTGCTAGATTTCTTTGATCCTGCCATGTTAGCATATCATAATTTTGAGGAAAATGCAACTTATAGTAAGCTACAGTAAGCTCTAATTATTACTCACTTGCATAATTTTCAACTAAAGATGGAGCCTTATCAGTATATAGGAGCCCTTTATACCGTTCTCCCTTGCCTTCTACGGCCATTGTCATTATGCCAATACCGGAAGTCCTAGATAATCAATAATCCGAAGTCTGTTGAATTTCTGCCTTGCCTTCTGGCACATCCTCGCACATCTTCAATGTCTATATTAGTTTTTTTTTGTTAGAAATAAGTAGTAAGAAACTTGAGGACATAAATGGAAAATGGAATTGTGTCTCTAATATTTTTTGGCAATGTGTAACGGGTTTGACTTGGCCCGCCTGGGTGTGTTTGGAGTAGCACTTCAATATACATATGATTTGTATATGTATGTTCGTTATTGTTTGCAGTTTTATGCTTACAACTAGTATTAAGTGTGCCGTTAGAAGTTTTAAAAGCGCGCTATGTGTGGGCACATGCCACTTTGCAGTGTCCGAGGCGGAGGAGTTTTGCAGAGGATGAGCTTGAAACTGACTTGGGCTAGTGGAGTAAAGGTACTTCATTCGGGATACAAGATAAAGCCGGGGGACATAATTTTGGAACTAGATACGGCACCAGCTAAAAGCGGGGTGCCTACGTTTCTTTAAAAAAGTATCAACCAGTTAATTATGCAGAGATGTAAACGTTAAATTTTAGCGATTCAGATCAGAAAGCAGACAAAGAAACCGGCCGTGTCAGCATTTGACACAGAGATCTGCGAGGACAAATTGAGGTATTTCGCAAATGGCTCTCGTTAAGCATTACTTGAGATGTGTGATACAAATGGTAATTAGCGATGCAAAATTGACCATCCAGGCGGGCATCCAGTGAGTACTTCAGCGCCAACGTTTGTAGCTGCACGCTTTCTAGTGTCCGGAGCGCAGTGCATTTGAGCATATGCGCAGTAGACTGTCATCACAAAAAGGTCGTTTAAAGCAGCTGTTTGCCTGTGATTTAATGCTATGATTCTGTGCGCACTTCGTTGGAGCATCTGCACAGAAGAGGCAGATGTGCGTTATGGACACCAACTATATTTGAAATAAAAATGGGCAGCAGAAGCGGTTCTTCGGCGCTGGGGTTAATATTATTCTGCTTATAAATGCAAAATAGGGATAACCACCAACTATATGGTCTAGTATTTAACACTAACATTATTGAACATCGTTTCTTTAACAGAAAATATATCTGTTTGTTGTTTATTGGTGTACAAAACAAATTAGTTTTTACTTGAGTATAGACTTTTGAAGCTAAAATTGTCAGTTTAGTACGAGTTCAGGTAAACCACGAACTGACTTATACAAAATAAGATATGTCTCATTGCTATTGAGTTAGCTGGCAATAAATAAGGACAAAAGCAATTTATTAAAAACTGTGGGAAAAGCGGTATAGGAGATGCCAGGTTGTAAATTCTCTGATTCCGTTCAGATGACCAGTCAGAGGCAAGCAATGGGAAATATGGAAAATGAAGCTATAAGGCAAGAATTATTTGTAAATATAAAAAATAAACCACAAGCTAAAAAGGATGTATTGAAAGAGCAATGCACTGAAATAGAAGGCAGCAGCTGAAAGATGAAAGAGGCTAGGTACATGCATCAAGAGATGCAAACGAGCAAGGGTATTTCAGTGTTTTAATGAGACTATAATAATAAACCTAAATAACTACTTAAATTAAGAGAATGTATAAAAGAAGTATTTGAAGATAATATATATAAATTTTAATCCAAAATACTTGGAACAGTTTTGCGTACTAATGAATGTTTGTCTACTAATTTAAATATAATTAATATTAACATTTAGAAAACTTTAGAAAGGATTTGCTCGCTCCAGTAAGTAAATATAAATCCTTTTGTGAAAATAATTATCATCTTCGAGTTGGGTAGGCGTCTCAACTCACCTCCATCGAAATGTCTACATAAATTATTTACATGACGCAGTGTTTCATTAAAATAACTTCTTATCCAGAGAGATACTAATGTACAATACAGTCAAGCGAGTAGCTAGTTAAATGCAAGGCTTGGAAACGTACAGCCACATGTTCATGAATTGTTGTAGTACAAAGCGAAATGTTCTCAAAAGAATTCCTAGTATTCCTGCCCTATTATATTTAATTAATTACGAAAGCGGATAGAAATTATTAATTATACAATTACCACTAACATGGCGTTCATCTAGAATCAATTATGTATATTATGTGTTATTTCATTGAAAAGTATCTCGCCATACGAGTATACACCATTAACAGTACAGGTGATGCGTTTTCTCCATTTTTCGTAAAAAGCATGTGACAATAAAGATAGTGATTTTTAAAAACCACTGTAAACTATTTCCAGATCTGTAACAGATAACAAATGTCTATTAAGAAATATTAGACTCGATATATCTAAGAGACTATGATGTAGACGCCACAGTGACTAGGTGATAGTAGTATACATATATTTTTTTACTATGCACTCTGGACGATTTAAATTCGAAATATTGGAAATTTCTAGTTTTTAAAGACACCTGCGTTTCGCTAAAAGACGTCCAAAGCTGCTCTTGCAAATTTACTTTCAGCTGGCGATCTATTAAGCCGCCTATCTACATTTTCATGAGTTTACTAGTCAGCGACAATCTCCATACGGAAATAATAACAGATGTCTTTAGCTTAGACATGGTAATAGATGTGCATATCAAGTTTATGTAATCTGAAGTTCTCCATTGTGTATTTAACATCTCATTAATTCTGCCTAGCACGAAAGTGGTTTTTGCTGAATAATTTCGAATCCAGCAAGCAGTTATTACATTTTCTAAATTATTTATTACCATTTAGACATTTACATACATTTGTGGCTTTCAAACCGCAGTTTACCACATAACAGCTCTTTATCTTCTACAATTTTAATTTATAAAATTTGTTGATGGTCTTTAGATTTTGAAAAGGAAATTGATTTTTTTATAGGTGAACCCTACTTTCTACACTTTTAACTATCAAGAACATAATAAGTGCGGTGTCGAATATGTATTTTTTTAATATTCCGAAAAATTAAACATCAGGGATTCCAAACGATGCATTACTTAGTGTCATTTACTATTAATTTGTATTTAATGGTAAATATAAACGTTATTTACATTTTTTCTTAAATTAAAGCACTCTTTAGCACTTTATCCAATTATAATCTAGCCTTTTAAACTAAAAAGCAATCATTGTTCTAACCTAAATTACTAGTTTTGTGCTGAATTTAGGGGTTGTATACAAAACCACCGATGTTGATCGCCACCGATATGGATTTCCTCCGACTTCTGACAACTGTATTGAACACTACCGACAGGAACTACCGCCGACTTGGGTTACTACCGACTTTTAAAGTTTGTAAGAAATATATGAATGTCACCGAACTAAAATACCACCGACTTGGTCTACAAACCGACTTCGATTACCACCGATGTGGATTTACATCCGACAGGAACTATCGCCGATGTGGACTACCACCGCGCGTTTACTTCCAACCGATACCGACAGTAGTTGCTGCAACACATCTTACTCGAGCGACCGTGAAGTTGCAATTCTTCATATTAAGGTGACTGTTTAGTAACTTCAGATTTCGTTTCTAACTGGCCCAGAATTTTTAAAACCCCCTAAAGGTAGACAACAATCCATACTAAGTCATTTTTAAATGATTTCGTTTACACGTCATAACCTTGCTATGTTATTGGTACTATGTAGAGGAAGCAAAATATGAATGGAGCTAAAGGATTATGATATAGGTGGTTCATTGTGCGCTTATCGGGAAGCCCAAAATTCCAAAGCTCTATTTAAATTGTTTTATAATGACTTTCTGAAGTGACTAAAAGACTGCAGATTGGTGGTTTATAAAATGTTGACGGAGTTATATCAATTGTTATTCGCGCTGAGCTTTCCTTATATTTATACCTAGTGAAAGTAAGTGAAGTGTGAGTGTCATACAGGGACCGTCAAAAAAGATTATTTAATTTTCTAATAAAAAATTAAATGTCACAGCAATCGCTATGTCTCTTATATTATTTTAAAGAGTATGCTTTGGAGAGGTGTATAAAACAATTGCAGAATTTTTTGACACTTAGCAAAATGGACACATGGCCAGTGCCACAACGTGTTTTTTGTGTTGAACAATTTATCAAAGTTAATTCAATTATTTGAGTGCAATGCGGCAGATTATTTTGTTTGGAGCTACCTAAAAAGTAAAGTTCATATTGGAAAACCAAGAACAATTGACGAACTTAAAACAAGCATTAAAGCAGAAATTCCATATATTCCGTAGGAATTACTTATTAGAGTCATGTTTAATTTCGTTCGCCGCTTAGAAGAATGTATTGAAAACGACAGTGGACACTGGCATATATTTGATAAATAAATCTCCTGTTCTTACACTTACACAAACCGTTTTGTTTAAATTTGTAACTTATAACAATACATTTTTATCTAGAAAATAAAATAGTCAGTCCTTTTTGACAGTCCATGTATAAAGATTTAAAGTTGAAAAAACTTTGTCTGTTCGAAGAAAAAGTGCAAAAAAGAAAGGATTGCATGCTACACGGGTTGCACTTAGAAATAGAACGACACAGTAAATTTAGGGGTTATAATTTGTATTTTTTATATCCCACTTTTTTGGCCGTAAGTGTACAAACAGTGTCTACGGATTTTAATAGTATAATTTAATGTAAAGTGTATCAACAATTTTAACGAGTATTTTAGGAGATTATTAAGTCAAAATGTTATTAATTAATTAAATGTTATTAATTAACTAAATTAATTTAATTTAATTGTAATAATTGCAAATTCAATTACATTGGACAAACAAAACAATTATTAAAGAATAGAATTAATCGGCACAAACACTCAATTAAAACAAATAATATATCACCTAATAAAAAACAGCGTTAACTGACCATGCTAATGAATCTCTACGTAAAAAGTTTAATTTCTACGCACCCAACATGTTACATACAGAGAATAACTTAAAAAACGTATATGCCTGGAGATGATTGAAATACAAAAAAGCTCTAATGCAATTAATTATAGAACTGATATGATATAACCTCAGTTCTATTTATCATAATTTATTTAAATAAACTTTTTTACATGAACCAAATACTTTAGTTGTGTTTTTATGCTATTATAATTCAAACAAACATTTTAATTAAAAGCAAATTTTAACTTAATACGACCCTGGCTAGTGCAAGTTCCAAATTTTCTGCAGTTTTGGGTATAGTTGATAATAAAAATATGTGAACAGCCTTGCATGCTCTTATCAATTTCATTTTACATTTCTGGTTTCAAAATTGCTAAAGCGTTCTGCTTTAATTGTATTGAATATGGATTTCACGAATAATCCCGTTTGCTTCATTAATTGTTAATATTAAATTTAAAAAATGTCTTTAACGTAATCCATATTTAAACTACTCATTATGGTAAGTATGGTAGTTAAAGGAAAACCATATTTTCTCACTAATCTAATTTTTCTCTTTTCAGATTTGTTAAAAATTACTTTTTAATAATGTTTTCGTAAATTACTGAAGAAGCTATCATAACTAGCGAAACGTATAATTAAAATATTTCAATTTAATATTAAAGTATGTTTACGACAAAATGATTTTTATTTAATCAAAAATTATGATTAATTAATAACATTTTGACTTAATAATCTCCTAAAGTACTAGTGAAAAATTATAATAGTATAATTTTAAATTTTTAACTAATAGTTTTAACATAATAAGTATAAATATTGATAATTGGTTTTTATATTTATACGCGGTCGTTAATTGTGTTATTTTCTTCTTTTTACCTTTTTTGAAAATTTAAATGAATAAAACCAACATCAGGAGACACTTTTATAAAATACAAGCAAATTGCGCGCTACGCGCACGTGAAATAGGATACGCGAAAGGTCAAGCTCCGACCGAGCGCTAAGATAAGAAAAACAAAACCTAAACAAATATAAACATCTGTGAAGCCGGAACGTGAGATTTTATTTTGTGCCACAGACACACAGACACACATTAAGGAAAATTATATTATAGATACCTACATTACTTCATATTTATGACAAACTACAGACAGTATAAAAATAGTGCACTCTTTAATTAGATGATAATTAATACATACCATAGCCCTGAAATGAAAGGTGAAATAAATACAATGTTCTTCCTTGAATTCACCACAACTATGTAAAGCTGATACTTGCAGCAAATTACGAACCTAGGAAAGCAAAAATATAATATATGTAAACCTTTCCAGGTAAAGATCTGTTATCTGGAATACGATAATTAGCTAGCCCAAGCTCAAGTTTAAGATTAGTTTTAGTGATGGGCATAACCGGACAATTTTCATAATTGAAGTATTTGCATTCGAATGATATTAATAACCGAATGATTATTTGAATAATCATTCGAATACATTTTTGCTCTCGATTCGTTTCGATTAAGTCAGCCGGTTTGCTGGTTGGCGGTTCACCGTCATCTGCATCGACATCGGTTCACCGTCATCTGCATCGACATCGTAACTTGCAGATAGCGGAGAAACCAAAACATAATATGTACGGTCGGCGCCTTAGAAATCGGGACACGTAATATGTTCTTCTAGCCTTTGGAGTATTCTTGCTCCGGTTACTTCATTAATGTGAGATGGCATTTCATAATTGACAAACAATAAACAATCTGACGTAAAAATTAAAACCATAATAACTGTAAAAACCCAGTTTATACACTTAAAAAATACATGCAAGATATATCATAATAGTGTGTAGTGCCCGATTTCTAAGGCGACGACCGTACATTATGTGTTATGTATTGGAAATTAAGAGGTATTTATTAAGAAGTGTAGAAAGAAAGAAATATGCGGGACTGCTTGCTAATCGCAATAAAAACAGTTGTAAAACGTTTATCTTTATCGATCGGGCGGGTTAAAGGCGCCGCCTCTTGTTTTGAACCTTTGGAGATGTAAGCAAATAAAAAATTGTTTTATAGCTTGATGCGTTTGCAGTTTTTAGGCGTTCAGGTTTCAGGTCCTCAGAATTTAATAATTTGATATTTTTTATGATATGAGGTAGGTACGCGATAACCAAATGGTGGTTTCAGTACAACCTGATTTGTTTATGAGTTATGACGTATTTATATTTACAGAATTTTGAGCACTGCGTAGGTCGCTGAGACATGGCACGTAGTACCTTTGAATAGAGGTTTTATATTCAAAGCGTAGTACGTATCAGCATGAGGTTATTTTTCATTCGAATACTTGGAACGAAAACCGAGTTACATAGGTAATTTCAATAACCGGATAACCGGTTATTTTTCATTCGAATAAGCCCATCCCGAATTGGTTTATGAGCATCAGCTTTCTCTTTCTACTCTTGAATAGTAAAGTGTGTTGCCTAATTTTGATATATATTTTGGAACTTGGTGTCATATATATTCAATTTAATTTACTGTTATCAAGTTTTTCTAAAGAAACTAAAACGTCGTTCGACGTGTTCATGAACATCAAATAGCAATGACTACTTCTTCATGGTAAAAAAGAGAAACATTTTACTTAATGGCGCTTTTATTGCTTTGTATAGAATGATTAATAATTCCAATTGCTACTTCATTTTTTAAGTTTTTCCACCATGGGGAAGTTTTTGCATTGTAGTCCAGTCAAATTAGGTTTTCATCTCGCATTAAACCATGGGGTTCCAATTTTTTCAGAAATGTGTAGGGGGTGGTCCCCTGAACAACACCTAATAAAGTCCCATCGATTTCAGGTGCCGCGGGGGGTGGGAGGGGGTCCCAAAGGTCACTTTTTTCAGTTTTCGGCGTTTATCTCAAAAACGGTGTGTCACACAGAAAATGTTATACCTTTCAAAACTAAAGCTGATAAAATTTCCCTTCTAAATGGTATATCCATATTTCTACCTAAGTGTTACCATTTTCGAGATATAAGCCGTTGAATATGAAAATTTGTCAAAAAAAGTGGTAGCGGTTCAGGTATCCCGTCAACCTTCCTCTTCTAACTCTTTCCCCTTCCATTTCTCAGAAAATTCGTTAGAAAGAAAGTTGTAGAGCGAAAAATTTTCTTCAAGAATGTATATAGTTATGCTAATTTATCTTTACCTGGTAAATGGTGAGAGCGTTTTGAAGTGTAGCCGTACTTTTCAACATTTTGCTAGTAAAATGCTCGTCACTCAAGTTTCGCTTCTAAGATCTGTAACTCTCTTAATCGCTTTGTATGCTGTTTAATTAAATACGTATAGTATTTATAACCCGTATAAATAATAAATTATGTATACTTGTACGTATAATGTATATCTCATAATATACAGAAGAACACTTGTAGTACAGAGGAGGAAGTAATAAAACAAACCAAAATATATAAAAGTTGTTCATATAATCACAAAAATGAATATCAAAAGTAGGTTCAAACACAAGTACTTGCATTGAATATATTATATATATATATATATATATATATTTCATCAACTGCTTTCCCATATATTACAAGCCGTCAATCTGATACTTCGGAAAAAGTTTCAAACAAGTCAAGCTCTTCACTATCAAGTTGTTCAAAGTCTTCCTGAATCGGAACACTGTTTGTACACGAGCCTTGACAGTTGGTGCATACCAGGGAACAGTTGATCCCGGCTCTCCGGCAACCACACCTCGTTCCGCAGCCAGTGGCACAACGACAGAAAAGTGTGTTGAGGACACTGTCTGGTGCCAAAGGGGCCTTTGTCTTGGTTGGAGTAAGGTGTCCACCATCTTTTCTCGTCCATCCCCAACTTTCAGGTTGAAGGGATTCGTTCCCCAACCATTGCTGCACCTGAAGAAATACTCTGTATGAATGTTGCATCGCAGCATCTGTTGTGGGCGGCAAAGCGCACAGGTTGGCTTTCATTTTTGCAGATGATTTCACGAAGCACATGTATCTGTGAACAAAATAGAATACAATAGATTAGAATTACAGATAGTGGTATTCAACAATTATTGAATACTAATTATTGTATTATTATTAATATAACGTATTATTGAATATTAATGAATTATATGAATTATAACATTTACTTAAGGGTCAGTACGAGCAAAGAAAAATGAAAGGTACCTGTGGTGATTGAGATCATGCTCATTCGGCGGGGCCTGGAACATGAGCAGGAACATTCGTTCCCCAGCTCCAGCAATGTCTCCTGGTGAAGATTTGGAGTCATAAAATACTTTGGCGATGTTTGTTGTTTCATTGGAATACCGCTGGAAACACTGTACTATGGCTGCTTTCCTTTTTCCATAAATCGCTGATGTAGTGTCACATCCTGAAAAACTATGGATGAAGAGAATGTATTGGCTGAATGATAAGGCCTGAAGGTGTTGTGAAGAGTAGAGCCTGTCTTCTGTGTTGCCCCGTCCGGCCTTCATGAAAAACACATTCGCGTCTCGTGAGGCGAGTGCCACAAGTAAGACGAGCAGGTCAATGTCTTCACCTACTATCACCACAGTTGAATGAGAGGTGTTTTGCAACCCACACCTGACAATACTGCAGTCAGCATCTCCTTTGGCTATAGTAGACTGTATACCTCTTGCACCCAAGGCCTGATCTAACATAGTAATGAGCTTGGTTTTGTTCTTTCTATTGGAAAGGAAGTTTTCCTGATGAACAGTAGCCACCATGTTGTGATTGAAGTCAATATCCACTGATGTTTTACTTGATGCTCTCCGATGTTGTTCGGCTATTTTCGTGGAGTTCGTGTCTTCATAACCATCAAAAACCACAGCTGAACTGCTGCCGTAATGGTTGATTATGTACGACACATATTGATCGCAGATGGAGGCGAAGGTGGTGTTGGTGTTCCACTTTACTCTATGAAGCAAGAAGCCGCCATCGATTACCGTAAAACTGTTCTTCACATTGATCAGTTGATTACATTTTGGGAAAGCATCATACAGTGCTGACTTTTTAATTTTTCTCATTATCCCTTCGACGAATAGGGTCATAGGGTATGGGGCTAACTCGTACTGTAGCAACTCCTCTACATCCCCTTCTTTCTTCTTGGCGATCAGGGTTCTCTGAAATATCATCAGAGGCTCTACCACCACTACCTCATCATTCACTTTGATCGTATTGCTCATCGCAGCCAAAGGAACGACTGAGTTCTTCTTGGATTGTTTCACTTCTGAGAAATTCATTCCAACAAAAGTGCTCATTGTGCGGGTTCCAATTTCCAATGCCTTGTAGCAGTTGACGTTACTTGTTCCAACTACTCCCGTTGAAAGTGACATCAAACAATTACGTTCAGCGAAAGGCGCGTGATCAGCCAACCACTGAGCAAGCTTCCTTCTGTCTAGGTCATCTCTGGTTATTCGTGATGCTCGAAACTCAACATGCTGTTCTCCGCTTGCAGTATGGACGCCACAAAACATCTCAAGGGAACTACATATTGATGTAGCTGTGCGTGCTCCACCAACCCATTTCGCCAACACCGAATCACTCAAGCCTCTCCCACGTGTTAATCCTCCTTCACTCTTCATGTCACACATGAGTGTCACCTCAATTGCAATGTCAGACCACACACCAGCCATTGGTGTTCCAGTTCTGTTGACAGTGAAGTATCCACGATCGATAAAATCCTGTTTGAGTTGAGGGTGGCGAGTTGTTAGTCCCAGCATGTCTTGTACATATAGGTGAGTACACTTTGCATAATGAAAATGCCCGCTGGCATGGAAGTAAGGTATCATCAGTTGGGCGCATGTCATATGATCTTCCCAGTTACCAGTGCGCTGTGCTGCAATGAATTTTTTCATCAACACCACCATTTCAAAGTACTGGACCCACAAAACTGCAGTTGGCCCATTACCTTTGAGACGTGACAATTCGTTGCTCAATTTCCGCTGAATGCTGGCAAGGGAGGCATTTGTGGAAATGTGTTGTGGAGTAATTTCTACTGAGGTTTGAAGTAACTGAAATACTTCTTCTTTTTCATATGGTGTGATATCTACATTTTCCAAAATGATCTGAGCTAAAGTGGTTTGAACAAGTAAATGCCCTCTCACTGCTCTGCTATAAGATTTTCCGTTCAACATTTTGTCTACTGAATTTGGAGCGAAAGCGCAGGACAGAAGTTCTTTCAGTCCACTCCCAGCCATAGTTTGTCCGATGCAACCCAAGTAAGACATTAGCATGTGAAACCCACCAAGAATCATTTCTACTTTACCCAGTATAGGGTCATCAGAGCTCGATGCTACGATTTCTCTAGCTTTGAGATATAGTGGCTGGTCCATTGTTACTAAACAAGTTGGGAACCCTTGCCGATGTGCGTCTTCTGCAGCATATTTCAGGGCTGTGTACAAAGTGTCAACATCACTTGGAGATGAATTGATGAATGCAAGCGGTATGATTGCACTTTGCTCAGCATTGATTGGATCAGAAGCCACATGCAAAAAGCCCTTCCACTCTGGGATTTCTGGTATCCCTGGGGTGTTCAGAAGAGATAGCCATTTTCCTGTCATCCACAGAGTGTCTCGGAGGTTTGGGATAAGCTCATCGCCACGGAGTGGACTCAAAACGTTCAAATCCTGAATCACGACATTTTTCAGTCCTTTTCTCTGCACGTTTTCATAGGTGACCAGTTCCAAAACACCCAGCTTTCCCACTTCAAGTGCAGCAGGAGCTGTTGTGAGGCGTTGGATGTTATCAGATTTTGGAAGAGCTTGAGCAGGTGTTATACATTTAATACCCCCTGCTGTGAAAAGTGTCCCGTCCATCCAGAGTGGCAACATTGAAGTCGGCGTTATCAAAAACATATTGCCGAAATGTTCTGTCAGGAGTGGCTTTCGGGGGATGGCAGAGGGACGAGAGTTCCAGTTGCTGAGCATCAAAATATGACGCACAAAATCCGAAGCCAGATACTAAATTTATCAAGCTCCGTGACCCAAACTTACGGTGTATGTAATAAGAAATGCCTGTGAGGATCGGGAAAATGAATGAGCGTGGACGAATGGCGGCAATTATAGCGTGGCTAATGCTAACTCTTTTCTGATCTTCTTTCCTACCACTTTTCGTCTGTGGGATAAGAGCATTCATAAAAGCAGCGAGGATGTCAGGTACCATATCTTTGGCATCATTCAAAAACTCATCGCTTGGAGGGTAGCTCGTCAAATCGTAGGCCTTTGACTGAACATCTCTCCTTATTATTGCAGCAGCCGTTTTAACGATTCTCATATTGTCATCAATATCACTGTCACTCCTAGCCATATACCAAGCGTCATTCAAAATTTGGTCACCAACATCTCGGAAACAGGCAACAGTTGTTTTTGCACTAAGCTTTCTGAATGTAATTCTGTCTCCGTATTTATCAGACAGCCTGTTCATCACAGTCCTCACATCTGGTTTGTCCCCAGTTATCTGTTCCATAATCTCATTAATCGAGTACTGGCCTTTATCCTCATTATCCAAATATTGGTAAATCTCATCCATGGCTTTTGAAACAAATTCTTCGAGAGGTCTACCTTTCTTTTGCCCAGTCGGTTTCAACAAAAAGAACTTCATGTAGCAGTCTTCATGGTATTTGGCATCAGCCGCATGTAAATCTCCCACAGTACTAATGCGCGTCAAAACTGCCTTCCCCCAATCATCATTTCGAGCAGTAGCGCGTCTTCTAATGGTTTCGTCTAAACCAAGTTCTCGCACATTGTACACTTTGCGGCGTTTGTCGATTTTTCTTTTTTTTTGTTTCTGGTAGAAGGCTTCATCTATGATTTCAGTACACAAGAAACATTTAGTCTTGAATTGAAATTCGGGTGTTGACGAACTCCTCAAGGACGTAGACGCACCTGAAACAAAGAAATAACGTCTGCCAATTTGTGTGGGCAATATAGCTTCCTCACTTATTGCAACACAAGTAGGGATACAAAAAAAAACGCTGCAAATTTTACACATTGGTTTATTATTTTCCACTACAGAGGCCAAATATGAATAGAATAAAAGATTTTTAACAAAATTAAATTTGTTATAGTTTTGTGTTTTAAATTCAAAAGTTTTAATTAAAAAAAGAAATTAATTCTGAGAGGATTATGAAAATAATAAACAAACAATAGTAGATTATGTTATTAGGAGTAAAAGTGATACTTTATGTGGCGAAGCTGAAGTTTATTTAGCCGAACGTTAGTGAGGCAAATAATTCAGCTAAGCCACATAAAGTCACTTTTACTCCGAATAACATATACTATTTTATCCGCAAACGTATTCAGATAAATTTCATTAATATAAATTTAAATAAAAAAGGATGCATCGGCCGGGAATCGAACCCAGGCCACCTGCGTGACAGGCGAACACTGTACCGCTGCGCCAACCGATCTTGTTCAAATAACGCGCTACTGTAATGATATATGAACATACTGAATCACCCGAGCTAATAGCACACGGCCACAGCAGCTGTCACACCATAAACCACGGCGACAGATGCTCCGATCCGCTGCTTAAAGGTTTATTTAAATTAAAACTTTTTCGTACTCTTTGAAAATAAAACCGGCCTACGGATCTAAGTCTAAGAATTAGCAAAATTTTAAGCAATCATACAATTTAATCGGTCCAGTATCTTCGGAGGAGATAACGAACAAACATAGAAAGAAAGAGGGCAACGATTTTGTGTGCTTAGGCAGACAAAGTATGCAAAAGTCGCTATTTTATCTGCTTAGGCAGATAAAGTGACACTTTTACCTTGTCAATAAAAACAAATAAGTTGTCACTTTTGTGACGTTTGCGGATAAAAATATATATCAGACGAACAGACTACACATCAATGAAATATAGTATACCTGAAGTAGATGGCTCTGGACATTTTGCTGCTCTGTTGAGATCACTAGGTCTGGTGTACCGTTTTCTGCACTCCACATGGACAACACCACCTTTCAATCTTCGGAACAAATCATGTCTTCCATCTCTTCGAGTAAGACTAGCACTTATCAACGTTTTCATCCCTTTATCACTCACTTGACTTGCACCTCCTTTAACTGTTGCATCACAAATTAAACACTCTTCACTCATTTTGAACGATCTGTATTGAAAATGTTGTAGAACATGATCATCACTTGGCGCAAACGCGTGAGAGACTGGTTGTTTACATATAAAAGGTAGGGCGAGTTACGGTGACCTTCGAGAAAGAGGGAGGTTTCCTCTCCTGGGACAGACCACCTGCTTCGCCGACCAGTGGTCCGTAAACCCTAAACTAATATCATTCATCTTAAAAACATTGTTCGCTCTCGTCTACCGTTTCACGAGTCTGAAACTCGGTATGAAGTAGCGACAAACAATGCCCGTTTTATCCAGTGTTCCAGATAAACGGTTGACAAACTTGAATATACCATTTTGTAGGGAATTTCAGCAGCTTCAATTTTGAAATATACATTATACTTACAGATATACATAATTTGTTATTTATACGGCTTATAAATACTATACGTATTTAATTAAACAGCATACAAAGCAATTAAGAGAGTTACATATCTTAGAAACAAAACTTGAGTGACGAGCATTTTACTAGCAAAATGTTGAAAAGTACCCCTAAACTTCAAAACGCTCTAACCATTTATCGGGTAAAGATAAATTAGCATAATTTTATAAACTTTTGAAGAGAATTTTTTGATCTACAACTTTCTTTCTAACGAATTTTCAGAGAAATGGAAGGGGAAAAAGTTAGAAGAGGAAGATTGACGGGATACCTGAACCGCTACCACTTTTTTTGACAAATTTTCATATTCAACGGCTCATATCTCGAAAACGGTAACACTTAGCTAGAAATATAAATATACGACTTAGAAGGGAAATTTTATCAGCTTCAATTTTGGAAGATATAAAATTTTCTGTGTGTTACACCGTTTTCGAGATAAACGCCAAAAACTAAAAAAAGTGACCTTTGGGACCCCCTCCCTCCCCCCGCGGAGCCTGAAATCGATGGGACTTTTTAGGCGTTGTTCAGGGGACCACCCCCTACACATTCCTGGAAAAATTGGAACCCCATGATTTAATGCACGATTCGCCGCCATTTTGAGCTAATTTGACTGGGCTATTGTATTTATCTATATTTATAAAACTGAAAGTCCTGCCTCACTCACTCACTCACTCACTCATCAACGCCCAGCCCAAACCATTGGACCTAGAAAGCTAAAATTTTGCACAGAGGTTCCCTTTATGATGTATACAAGGAATAAGGAAGGATATTTCGAAATTCAACCCCTAAAGGGGTGAAATGGAGGTTCCAATTTTGTATGGAGAAATAATATTAAATAGACATTTCGACTTGAAACGTCGTAGAAGTACTCCTAAAAACAAATAAGCAAATACGTATTTCGTGATTTTCCGAAAATCAACCCTTTAGGGGGTGAAATGGGGTAAATAAGCCTAAAATACGATATGAGTGTCGTTATTGAAGTTTTTTTGGACGTTGATTGCGAAAATGACATTTATTTTTAAGTCCAAGACGGTGGACATGACATAAGGGAAGAGACGGGACGGGACTGGACGGGAAGGGAAGGACGGGACGGGACGGGACGGGGCAGGACTGGACTGGACGGGAAGGGACGGGACGGGACGAGACGAGGCGGGGCGGGACGGAACGGGACGGGACCGAAAGGGAAAGGAAGGAATGGGATGGAAGGGGGGGGGATGGGATGGAACGGGACTGGACGGGATGATATGAGACTGGACGGGACGGGAAGAGAAGGGACGGGGCTGGACAGAACGGGACGGGACGGAAAGGGAAGGGAAGGGATGGAAGGGGAGGGGGCGGCATGGGACGGGACGGGTTTGTAAAACCTACTTTTAATACAGGTGCATAAATGTTACGAGGGAGTTTTCATAAAATTTGAACCAAAAATGGAAAAACTCTTTTATCTACGACAATGTGTAAATTGACTTTTAGTTGGCAGTTTAAAGTTTGTAAAATGACTGTTTAAAAACATGTTTTAATTAGTTTACGTCGTCAGCAGCAACGTGTTTTAAAAATTGTAACCACGCAAAATGACGACCGGTTGCTACTCATCTTAATTTATATTTAAATCTTTTTATTTATTTATCGTGTTTTTTAGATTCTATTTTAGATAAAATATTGTACGATACACATGCGTAAAGTATCTGACTCGCGGGGATTTTCAATTGATAGATTAAAAATAGCAAAAACCATAGCACTATGTATTTTTTTCATTTCTATAATATACGATAACAGTGTAAATAGCGGGATCTGTGGCCAAGTTATTAAGCATTCTGGCTACTAATCCAAAGATCGCGAGTTCGATCTCCGCATACAGTGAGCTTTATAAAAATTTAAAATGCAGAAAGAGAAACCGTATACAAAATGTGGCATACGGAAAGTTCGTTCCCCACATTTCGTTCCCCACATTTCGTACCCCACATTTTGTTCCCGGGATATTTCGTCTCCCCACATCTCGTACCCAGAAACTTCGTTCCCGAGCGAGCTCAGTTTGTCTCCTAGATTACAGGGTGTTGAAAAACAAGTGCAGCGATCGGAATGCAGTTAAAAAATATAAGATATTTTAATTAATTTATTTATTATAATAAACTTATAAGAACAAAATTAATTGTATTTATTAAAAATGGCGTTTTAATCTAAGTATCTTCCTGATATTTTGTATAGGGCCATAATTTCACATTCTGGACAACTCTTCTTAGTAGTATTTTGCTGTATCATGAACAAAAAGGGTAGTTTACCTAAAAAGAAAATAGTTTTTGCTTAATTGTCAAGGACGACTTACAAAAACTAAAAATTTTCTTAAAATTCTCTACAAACCGAACAGGAATTATAATTCCTATAACTCTTGTAAACTCAAGCTGGGGTCATACTGTATATAGTTCTTATAAGTTTATTATAATAAATAAATTAATTAAAATATCTTTCATTTTTTAACTGTATTCCGATCGCTGCATTTGTTTTTCAACACCCTGTAATCTAGGAGACAAATTGAGCTCGCTCGGGAACGAAGTTTCCGGGTACGAGATGTGGGGAGACGAAATATCCCGGGAACGAAATGTGGGGTACGAAATGTGGGGAACGAAATGTGGGGAACCAACTTTCCGCGAACCACAAAATGTATTGTAGTAATCGTACACTCTTTATCCTAATAAATAGTCATCAGGGGATAACGTTTTAATATTTGGTGAAAATTTTTTAAACAATTGCCTTGCTTTACTCTATCCGTAAATACGGAACTGGCACCTTAAACACAAGTATATTAAAATTGGGCTTTAATCTAATGACTCTGATAAAGACAGAGGTTTAAATTAGCAATAACTAAACCACTGTTTAAAGGCGGTGATAAGGAACTATCTGAGGATTATAGGCCCATCTCCCTAATTTCTAATGTGGCAAAAATTTTCGAAAAAGTCATTATAGAGCGGATAGAGAGCTTTATCAATAAATATAACTTGCTATCATCTCAACAGTGTGAGTTTCAAAAAGGTGTATGAGCACAAGACGCCATAGCAGAACTAATTGGAAATGTTCAAATGGCTCTTGATGAAAATATATCATGCCTCTGCATCTTCGTCGATCTAGCCAAAGCATTTGACACAGTCAATCATGTCAAATTATTAGAAACGCTGGACGATATAGGTATAAGAGGCATAGCAAATAAGCTTTTTCTACAGCCGTCAAAAAAACGTGACATTTATGCATCGCTATAGATACGCGAAGTTTAACTTTTTTAACACGTGAAAAAATAATATTTCTTCACGGCTAGCAGTGAAAAAACGGCTTTGGAACACCATTTCCTTAGTTACAACACATATAAAACGTGGTTTACGGAAAGTTCTTTCCCCACATTTCGTACCCCACATTTCGTTCCCGGGATATTTCGTCTCCTCACATCTCGTACCCGGAAACTTCGTTCCCGACCGAGCTCAATTTGTCTCCAAGATTACAGGGTGTTGAAAAACGAGTGCAGCTATCGGAATACAGTTAGAAAAATTAAAGATATTTTAATGAATTTATTTATTATAATAAACTTACAAGAACTATATACAGTATGTCCCCGGCTTGAGTTTACAAATGGGAATTACATTTAATTTTTAGTTTTACGTAAAAATGTTATAAGAATTATAATACCTGCTTGGTTTGTAGAGAATTTTAAGTTTTTCAAAATCAAGTCGGCCTTAACAAAAACTATTTTCTTTTCAGGTAAACTACCATTTTTTTCATGATACAGCAAAATATTACTAAGAAAAGTAGTCCAGAATGAGAAATTATGGCCCTATACAAAATGTCAAGAAGATACTTAGATTAAACCGTCATTTTTAATAAATACAATTTATTTTGTTCTTAAAAGTTTATTATAATAAATAAATCAATTAAAATATCTTTCATTTTTTAATTGTATTCCCATCGCTGCACTCGTTTTTCAACACCCTGTAATCTAGGAGACAAATTGAGCTTGCTCGGGAACGAAGTTTCCGGGTACGAGATGTGAGGAGACGAAATATCCCGGGAACGAAATGTGGGGTACGAAATGTGGGGAACGAAATGTGGGGAACGAACTTTCCGTATCCCATAAAACGTTACGTACATAATAATATTACTCTACTTATTTGCTATATACCTATGCTTTTGTTGCAGAGAATCTTTTATTCTTTTTTTGACGGCTGTAGAAAAAACGTTGTTTGTATTTCGTGGCAAAATTCGTGTTTTTGTGGCGCGTTTGAATGACTTTTCTGCATCGACCTAACGGCCTCGGCGAAATTGATATTCTCACGCGCCATAAAAAACACTCATTTCGCGCACTTAATACAAAAATTACTATTTCCAATCATATCTGAAAGATAGATTTCAAATTGTAAATACCGATGGTGTCATAAGTGAAGAATCCACAGTAGAATATGGAATCCCACAAGGTACGTCCTGGGACCCGTGCTTTTTACAATATATGTAAAATGATTTACTACGACTATAAACTGAAGGTAAAGTTCTCTCTTATACTGATGATATGGTTATCATCTACAAGGACCACAACTAGACCAACCTCAAGCGAAAAACAGAGATATGGAAAAAATAAAACAGTGGTTCAATAGAAAACAATTAACATTAAACTTAAAAAAAAGCTAAATACATACCGTTTATAAATTATAAAGTTACATTACCATCACACACGCAGTTAACTTTATCAGATGTTGAATATGTTACGGTTCATATTCAACAAAGAGACAGTATAAAATAACTTGGTATAAATATAGACTGTCACCTAAGATGAAATGTACATATTAACAACTTTATTAAAAAACTAAGAAGTATGTGGTACAGGTTTAAAAAACTAAAACAATATTAATGCAAAAACATATGAGAACGGTATACAATGCACTGGTGGACTCTCTGCTACATGTGGCGCTGCACCTAATACTTCTGTTAAACCACCGGAGGTCATACAAAAAGGACTTCTTAAAAAAATGTACAACAAGGAATATACATATCCATCTAAGCCACTCTATACAGAAACAACTATCTTGGATATCAGACTTCTCTTTGCAAAACCTATTATAATACACCAGTATAAAGATAAACATAAACTAGAGAACACTAACCATATATACTACACGAGAAACAAAACCAAAAACTATTTAAAAAATAACAGAATGAAGAAAAAAGTGGGACAAAGATCAATACAATGTCTAGGTCCTAAATTGCTTAACACATTACCAAGACAATTTTCAAAAAGTCGCCAAACTTCCAGTATGTATTAAGTGTAAATTAAAAAACTGATTACTTCAAGGAAATCGCAGTGTTATATTAATAATTATAAACAATGTTACATCTTGTTCACACATCTTTATGGAAGGTCTGGATCTGATCGTGAAATATAAGGTGCAATTGAATTATTATAAAGTAGTTGATAATAAATACCTGTAAATTAAATATAATTATAGGATAATAAATAAATTACAGACTGACTATTACTTAAAAATAATTTAAATATTATAAATATCATTTAGTTAGTCAATAGGTAGAATGTAAGTAGATGTACAATACTTTCCCACACAAGTAATTTGCTTCAGGGAATAGCATTTTTCACGTTTATTGAAATTCGATGTTTTATTGATCTCACAGACCATTATGCGACTACTATAACACATATATTTACTGTCATGTATGTATGTATAGTAACTGGATGCTCGATAAACCATTATTATTATTATAGCCTCGTGATTTGTCGACACTTCCTCGTAGTTTTCTCGTTGCTATAGGTACTTACAAAATGCCAGATGTCTATTTGTATTACATTGACAATTTAACTGGTGTCATTGTCAACCAATGGCATTCTTCAATTTAAAAATCAACTACCAACCGAACGATTATTTTAGTGAAAATAATTCGAGGAGCTTTATTTCACCGACAATAATTCGAGGAGCTTTATTTTAGAGACAATTTTTTCTGTAACTATTATTGTAGTGACAATATTTCGAGGAGCTTTATTTGAGCGACAATTTCTTCTGTAACTATTTTTTAATGAAAAGTTAAATTGTCAAGACGAATAGGACTCTAGGTCGAAATATTGCAGACAATTTTTGCTCTTCAGATTGTCTCGTTTCTGTTGCAAGCACTCGTCGTTATTTTCGTCACTGCAGAAACTCGTATCTGAATCGCAAAAATTATTGTCGGCAATATTTTGACCTCTCGTCCTATTGTTACTGACAATTAACAATTGATTATTGTCTTAATAAGTGGTACCCTGGAAAACAAAAGGTTTATGAACGCCAGTTACGTTTACGAACTGTCAATTAAGTTTATGAACTGTTAATTTAGCATTCTGCAAATGTAAATAATACCTAGAATACGCCTAACCACTACTGATAAAGTAGAAAGGGTGTGTTTACTCGGTCGACAATAAATACACTTATTTGGATTAAAATTTACATTTTTACTATTTTCCTAATTTTGAACAACTTTTGTAACTAACTTTTTTTGATAAAACTAGGCCTACTATAATTTTAAAATTTTTGCAGTAATTTTTTTGTCGCAGTAGGCCACTGTTTTGCAGTAACTTTATTTAAAAACTATGCAAATAATTGCAGGAGTGTGAAGGTGAGGCGTTAAACACGCTGCAAATCAAACAAATTCACAAACAAAACCACAATATCTCCAGTTATTTTGTGGGTAGTACGAAATTTAACGCAGCCGCCTATTTATATAATATATAACGTTTTAATACTTACAGAATTTTAGTAAAATTTCCTTACTGGCCAAAATACGCCATACGCTAATCAAACAAGATCGCATTTATTTTGAAAGAATTTAAATCTATGTACGAATTAAAATATAATACTGACATTTTATTACAATATAAACAATTTACTGACGAAATATGAAGTCTTTCAGCAGCTACTGATAAAAATTACTTCATAAAGATACTGTAGTTGCTACCAAATTATTAATAAGAACGATTGCAAGTTCGCGGTCGCTCGCGTAAGATGTGTTGCAGCAACTACCACATCGGCGATAGTTCATATCGGTAGTAGTTCCTGTCGGATGTAAATCCACATCGGTGGTAATCCAAGTCGGTTTGTACACCAAGTCGGTGGTATTTCAGTTTGGTGACACACCATATTTTTGTTACAAATTTTAAAAGTCGGTAGTAAACCAAGTCGGTGGTAGTTCTTGTCGGATCTAAATCCACATCGGTTGTAATTCAAGTTGGTGGTAAAGCAAATCGGTAGTAGTTCAGGTCGGTGGTCAATTAATGTCGGTTCCAAATCCACATCGGTGGCAATACGCATCGGTGGTAGAGCGCACTCTCCGAATTTAGGATGTGACAGACTCGTTTGCGCACTTACTGTCTCTAACACTAGCCCCAACAGTAGTTCCCTCTTGACTCTTCGCACCCTGTCCTGTTGTCAAGAAGCTGGATAGCTTCAATGTTTTCATTTGTGAAGTCCTTCTTCATGTTTATTTGCAAATTTCTGTATTTCGCAATTCGCCGGTTCTATCTCCAATTCCCTGTGGATGTCGTTGTTTCTGATATACCAGGGCGCATCAACAATATTCGTAGCATTTTATTCTGGAACCGTTGTATGACCTCTAGGTTATTTTGTACGGTACGTCCCTATAGTTGAATACCATAAACATGTCCAGACAGGTTTTAATATTTGCTTGTAAAGTAGTACCTTCTTATACCGGGTGACCATGAGACCAGAGCCATGCGTATATTTTCTTTATTTATGAATGAATTTGGATGAAATTTGATACACGGATACTAGACACAATTTGGGACTGAAACACAATTGTAATCAAAATGGCCGACTTCCGGTTTTACCGCAAATAACATTAACTTTGATTTTTTAATAGATCGCCCTATACAGTGCGTAAATTAAGTATGAAAACGGTGGTATTATTTGAATACGGCCATAGATAGAACTCTGAAATTTGGTATAGAAGTAAAACATACGGTTTTCTACTAATATTTGTGGTTCCCATTTTTTATCGATCGTTACGACTACAGCACAGCCAACTTGATTATTTTTTGAAATTGAAATGAGGGGCGAAATTACCATCACTAGAAAGTTGTTTTTGTGTAGAATCCAACGATGTAGCACTTGATATGGCAGTTTTAGAAAATAACTTCACTATACCAAATTAAACTTTTAGAATATTACTTTCAACGGCTTGCTAGATATGCTAAAAATTTAGTTGGCGGTGAAATGCTTTGTTTTGTTTTTCAACTTTAAATAGTACACTTATGAAGAATACCCATTTAACCTTTGTATAAGAATTTACATACTTCCGCATAACTACGTCTTCTATCACCATACCCTATCATCATGAGAATCTCTATTCTCTCCTTTTCTGTAAGATTTTCCATGGTACTTTCTCACTAACTACGAAAATTCAAACAACACTTATAATTTTTGACGTTCAATATTTGTTTAACAACAGTGGCATTGTTTTGTTTTTAGCGCTTACTATCGATTTCAGTTATCTAATAAATTTTTATCTACACCCTTTAATTTGGTATAGCAAAGTTATTTTTCAATACTGCCATATCAAGTGCTAAATCTTTGGATTCTACACAAAAACAGCTTTCTAATGATGGTACTTTCGACCACCATTTCAATTTAAAAAAATAATCAAGTTGGCCGTGCTGCAGTCGTAACGATCGTTAAAAAAATTGGAACCACGAATATTAGTAGAAAACCGTATGTTTTACTTCTATACCAAATTTCAGAGTTCTATCTATGGCCGTACTCAAATAATACTACCGTTCCCATATTTAATTTACGCACTGTATATTTTACCTTTCTTTGGAATCTACGACTTAAATGACATAATTATTGACCTTATTGATAAAATAGCTAAAGTTAATTAGAAAAGATTTTCCCAAGTCACGGCATTCTACGGTAAAAAATAACATTTGAACAAAGTATTTTTTTGTTTGAAAGATTAAAATGTGGCAAGACTATTATATATAATTTGACTACTAGATTATAACAAACATAAAATATATAGGGTGATCCATTTAAAAAATCAAACTTTGTGCCGTTTCCTGTGAATCCAGAAGTTAGCAATTTTTTCAATTGTTCAAACAAAAATGTTGTCTAGTATCTTAGTATAAAATTTTATCCAAATCGATTCATATATAAAAATATGTAAAAGGCTTTACCCAGAACATCCCTCGTCAACATTCTGACACTAAATAATTTTACACATCAAATTAAGTTAGGAGTAAAAATATCTTCACGTTTCTAATAAACTAAATATATTTTCAAATGAAAAAAATGTATCCCGCTGGGGTTTGAACCCGCCGCATCTGCAGAGAGCATAGCACATAGAGATTCTATCTGCACCGATAAAGCCAACTACGCTACCAATCCTCTTTCAAATAAGTCCTGCGCCCACCACTCTTGGACAGAACGCTGTTATTGTTGAAATGTTTTTACTCTTTTGTGACATTATCCCCTATCGGTTGACTTTTATTTTCGGCAAATGTAAAGCCTGACCTATGTGAAAGTTATGACTTTTTTCTATTTCAAAATTAACCCAAAAATAAACAAAATTTTATTTTGTTAAGGTGCTCACCCTGTACATATTTATATGAAATTGTACCGATTTCATGCGAGGTAGATATAGGTCGTTTATTTTCCACCACCTGTTGCTTAATGTTGGCCAACGGAAAAATCACTAGTTGTAGTTACTTTTGTGAGTTACAAATGGCAATTCTGCAAGTGAGCTGTCACCTTAATTTATTGCCTCAAACAACGCAAGCGCAACTCAGATAAAGGTGAATTTTCAAATTTTTGAATTATACCTCGGAAAGAAAGGAATTTACTCGACAAGAAATTGAAAACCGCCCTATTCCAATGTTCCCTCGAACTGAAAAACCTAGTCCCTTCTTTAAGTAGCCGACAGCTAGAAGAGAAACTTTCAAATATCTTTGCTGTGATTTCTTTCTTTGGGTAAAATTAACTTCAAAATTTTAAACACTAATTATTGTAGGTGTCTAGATGTACGGTCCGCCGTATATTACGCTCTTTAAATGCCGGCCAGGAAGTACAAACTTCCAAAACTTACGGTGGCCGTAAAAAATCTCCATTTTTTGATGACCATTTCTTTCGGGAAGAATTAAGTCGCAAAATTTATGATTATAAACGAAGTGGGGAATATTTCACTCTAACAAAATTGTTAACATTTGCACGGGACACTTTGGAGTATAAAGGGTCCCGACCATTGTTATATAAAATTTTGAAAGCCATGGGCTATAAATATAAAACGGAAAATAATAGAAAAGATCTTGTCGAAAGGCCACACATAGCGGCGAAACGAATTAAATTCTTAAAAATGTATTTAAGATACAAAGAAGATTTCCCAAACATAAAATTTGTATACTTGGACGAGACGTGGATATATAAAAACGGTTCTCCCACCAAGACGTGAGTAAATGAAAATCTTCTGAATTTCTAGATGGATGTGGATTACTTTTAAGATCTTGTAACAATGACAGAGATTATCACAAAACAATGATTGGCGATTTATTTAATTACGAATACGTTAGTTCTAGCATTAACGTTCAAGGGCTGCAAAACAGTAATTATAATGAACAATGCGCCATACCATTCGGTTCGTGTTGAGAAGCTCCCAACTCGTTCTTCTAATAATACAACAATGTAGGGTTACTTAACAAAATTTAATATTGATTTTGAACCTACATATACAACAAAACAACTATGGGGACTGATAGAACCCATTTTACCAAATGTCCTTGTGAACTATGAAATTGACACAATTTGTTATGAGAATGGTATAGATGTATTACGCTTCCCCATCGAGTTGGCATGGGGGTATTGCAAACAATATTACAACAAAAATATAAAATGGAGACTGATGATCCAGAGCGAACAGCAAATTTGTGGATTGAAGCTCTATCCAATTTCACACCTGAAATGTAGCAAAATAGCATTCGTCATTGTGAGGAACTCATCTCTAACGACTGGCGTAAATATATGGGCAACTTTAGTGTTCAAGATATACCACCTATCATCATCAATTTAGCAGAGGAGTCAGATTCTGATCTGGAGACTGATCTTTCTGATGATGATCCCGACACTCATGACATGGAAGTTGAAAATATCCTTAGTTCTTCTCTGTAAACCATATTTTAAATTTCTGTTTAATAATCATCAATATACTTACATTAAACGTAAAATTTGTTCCTAAACTTAAAAAAATGCAAATAATGTAGCCAAGTCACCTCTTCTGCCAAATCTGCAAAATGCAAAATGTGTTGAACATGAATTTGGTTATAAATTCATTATTTGGCCACACTCCACTTTGAACAAAGCACTTTATTTTCTTCCAATTGTGAGAATTGGTGGAAACATTTATACATTTGTACATCAATTGTGTTTTCTCAGTCAGTCTCAGTTGCATAACTTGAGAAAAAATGGAATTTTATGGCTCCTGCGTCAAAAAACGTGATATCCCACAGAATCTGTAACACCCCTCTGCATTACACATTACACCATACGGTAAATCCGTACCGTAAATCTAATTAAATAATTCAAATGCCCAAACTACCGCCGAGCCAAATGTCAGCTTACAATTTACATTTAACAACCTAACCTCAATTTTGAGTCCTTGTTGTGGAAATACCCTAGCCATGTTGCCACGTATTCCTTTCAAAGAACATGCGACGTTGGTGGATCTTAAAAAAAAGGCCTATACATAATATCCATGCAAAATATCGTCTCCCTTCAACAAATAGGGTTTGAGCTATACTGCCAACAGACAGACAGACAGACAGGCAGACAGACAGACAAACAGACAGACAGACAGACAGACAGACAGACAGACAGACAGCCAGACAAAATTAAGAAAACCTCTTTTTCGTCATCTAGGGACCTTGAAAGGTGAAGATCTGAAGAAATCTCGGAAGGTGATTTTTTCGTGATTACAATACTTACTTCGTCTTTCAGACGAGGGAAGTAAAAAAGATATAAACATGGCCCTGGCTTCATTGTTACCCGGTATATTGACAGCGAGGAGTTACTTCCCATCAGCCAAGACATTTTACTATATTTGAAGCCTAGTTCTTTCCTCGTCTTTTTGAACTGAGGTGTCCTTCAAAGCTTGATTTATAAGATCATGCTAAGGTATGTGGCTGTGTTTGCATGCGGTACTAACGTATATAACAAAAGTTTTGGGAGTACGTTTGAGTACGTATATTGAATTTAAATTCAGTTTTGTTCAAAAAACGCTTAAAACATGTTGATTCTACATCTAATTTACCATTAATCACAACATTATACAATGGCACACGTTCCGTTATTTTCAATGGTTCGCAATTTTGTTATCACATGTCATATACGCTCTTGGACGGAATTTACATCAATTTCATAATCTTTGGAAATATTTTGCGACGAAGTTGTTTCTTTTTTGAACAAACCAGCCATTGACGTACACCTTTTGTGGCTCTCGCGTAATGGCAAGAAGCTAGGTCTGTCCAAAATATTATTTTATTATCAGCATATGTATTTTGAGCACTTGCATCTTTTGTGATAGTTTAGAAGCACAGTCATGTGTGAAACATGAAAACGTCGACCGAATCTTGAATTGATGCTTTTACCCTGTCTTTAGCTCTTCTTGCCATTCTGTCACCAATCCGCGTAGATACATTTTGGGCGTTGAATTTTAAGTAAATTTGCATGAGGCATTCATTAGTTGTTCGCATTTTCTGTAGTTCGATAAATGATTGAAACAAACATATTTTGGTTTCCAAAAATGATAAATACTCATTCGGATTTCAAATTTTTAAGACACTTTGATCAATGTGATTGCAAAATTTGTACTAGTGTCATAAATGCTGATATCCATAGATTTTATGTTTTCAATGGTGATTTGATAATGCCTCGTTATCTACAAGAAAATTTCCACATTTTTTTTAAGTACGTTATCTGGTTACGATTCCTCTGTTTGTTCAGTACATATACATAGGTTATAACTGATTGCAGTTTTTCTGTAGATTATGTGCTGCTGTTGCCTAATGCTAGTATGGCAATATCATCAGCAAAATTTGTTGCAGTATTATTTTCTAGCTTCAGGAGGTCACTAGTGTATAACCGGTGTATAACGGTGTAGGATTGGTCCTAGTACGTTTTCTTGTGGGACCCCCGCTTTGATTGCTTTGAGTTCAGAATAAGCATATTCCTGCTTGATCCTGAAGAATCTCCCTGTAAGGTACGATATCAGCATTTCTGTGTAGGGGAGAAAGGTTTTCAACTTATGCTTTAGATATGCCAAACCTTATTAAATGCTTGCTTTCTCAATACTATCAGTTATCCTACATAGTTGATCAATTGTCAAGTGCTTATTTGTAAATCCAACTTGATGGTTTGGAATAAAGTTGATTGACTAAAATTTTCTCAGAATGTTTAGATATAGCTGGCACAAATTAAATTTACCTATATGGTGTAGCTTCATACGGTGGTTTCCCTGGCTTTCGTATCATTATGACCTCCGCCACTTCCACAATCTGGGTAAATAATTTAGTCTAAGGTCAGCATTAAGAAGGTTGATAAGTTTTACTGCTTTAGTACTTCTTCAGCTATTAGATCAAATCCCGGAACCTCTTTAGGGTTTATATAGTTTTTGGTTTCATTATTGACCCCTACAGAGGGCCAACAAGGTTGATCTCTTCATTTTCTTGGACAATTTATTCTTTAATTATTTTATTGTTTCATTATCTTGCTCTTCATTCAGATGGAAAGGTGTTCAAAAACTGTCTGAGATTTTTGGTCGTTGTTTCTGGCCAATTTTCTATCAGCCTTCTTAATGGGGAAACCTTGCATAATATGTTTTTTTTTAAATTATTTTGGTTGCTTTCAAGAGAGAGAGAGCAATCTGTACTATTGTCATTAGTTAAATCTCTTATGTAGGTGCCGATTGATTGATTTTCCAGTTCTTTGGTTAGTTTTTGCCTGAGAAAAATTTAGTTTGGCCAATAGAAAAACCATCAACCAACAATCTCGTCATATTTTAAATGTAATGATATAAAATTTTGAAAACTTGTGCAGGTCACAAATGTGGCTTAAGCTACCTATTAGGATTATTTTTAGCCTGGTATGCAAGGCTTACTATGATCGACTAAAAATGAAAATATACTCTAGCGATCAAGGCAAGTTCGATTTCATTTCGATATATATTCTACATTTCACAGAAATCTCAACTTTTTTTAAATGTCAAAGCAATAATAATCAAAATAAATAGTGAAAACACAAAACTACATAAACCAAACTTAATAATTTTTTAAGATAAAACTAAAGGAATCTCTTAGTATTCATATTTTATACAAAGTCTGTTGTGTTCTGATGAGATTCCTTACTAAGCTGGCTTCGATCTAAAAACATAAAATAAAGTGATAAGCACATAAATTACATTGGAAGAATGATTTCCCATAAAAATAAACTGTAAAAGTTGCTTTCAAGATCTTTTTCATGACTATGTGACTCGATTAATACTCACTTTTAGATTTTAGTAAACGGCGCTTTGATATTTATTGTAGGAAATGTTCATAATATTTTTAATTTTCTTTTTTCGAGAAATTTTAGTGTTAGAAAATATGCCAGAGCTTTTTAAAGCAACGTTCATCTTTTCTTTAGGTGAATTCTTAAATTTAAGTACTAGCGATTTTATTTTATTTTTAAATTTTTGAGTGTGGAGCATATTGTATATGCAATAGGAGCAAAAAGCATATTCATCAAAGAAGTCTATAGAATTTTGATGTCATGAGTATGGCTGCCAGTTGGGTGGTACTGGGGAAATTAAGTACCTGAGGGAAGCCCAAAACTGGCAACTCCAACTCGCCACAGGCGGTAATAAAGAAAATTACTTTGGCTGTGATTTCAGATAACAAAAGGCATGGTAATATTTATTACGTCGATTTAATAAATAAATCGTCGTTTTCACAGCTGTGTAGAAAGCAACGGGAAACCGTTTACACTATTATTTCTCAGGATAATCGTCATAATCGGCATGACTGGAAGCCACAACAAAGGCCCTTAGCTCCGCGACCCCTTAAATCAGAGAGGGGTGCTGTGAAGATGGAATGTGCAAACCGTATGGGCCGCCGAAAAAACATGTAATATAATACAGGAAATGAAGCGGCTGAACTTCTGAGTGAGGTTAGGTGGTTCAGCTCTGGTAATGTGAAATAAATACTATGCATACTATTCAGGCGACACAGTTCACATTAACAACCTTAAAATCTAACAGAAAAGAGGAAATTGCAATGGCCACAGGTGATTTTAACGCTAAGACCGAAGATGGAAGAGAGATCTCGTTGGGGATTATGCAGACGTAATCGAATAAACTAAATAACAAAAAACAAGAGATTAAGAAAGTCGGTGATAACTTCGAAAGGTGCAGACATACCAACGGATCACATTTTTCTTTAAAAATAACTCAGCGAACAATAAAAAAACAAAGACTAGATGTAAACAAAATTAGGGACCCTTATATTAAAAATATAGTATATCCCAACAATGTGTAACGATGTGACAAAAAAATAAACATAACTGTAGTGGGAGTCATCCTGTATGTATCCTAACTAAATAAATAAATAAATAAACTGAAAAAAAACTAATATAAAAGCGTTCAATACAAATGGACACACATAAAGCATATAATATCAGAAATATTACAAACATGTTTAAAATATGAATAACGACAAAACTGCAAAGAAAAAAATGGGGTGACAAAAGCCAATACGAAAATTATTGAGAAACATTGCATATCTAAAAATTGATATCAAAAGAAATCGAAAGCAAATGACAAGAAAATACGAAGACACGTTGCAAGATATTTTGCAAGTTAGAAAACTTCTTTATAACATATGGCAGGATCCATTAGGTAAAATTTAAATTTTTAAATTTTCAAAACTACTCACACGTGTTATGGCTACATTTACTTGACCATGGCTAAATGCTGGTTGTGGCAAATACGATATATTCCCACTGTATCCATAGTTGTCCTTGTGATTTATTAACTGTTTTTGCAAATGATAAGCGCACAGAAAAAATATTCCGAAGGTAAAAAAGTAGTGTAATATTAGAATCTGTTAATCTATACGTGGTAATAATACTCTTCTGATGATTTCGGAGGCTTTCACGGCTATTGTCATTAAGTAACAAACGACTTCCGGGATCGGACCTTGTCATTATTGAGGTCGAAGAACACAACGTTTCGCCCCTTATAAAAGTGGGTGAAAAATTGAGTTCTTTGACATTATTAAGGTCAAAGAACTCAACACGGTCCAATCCCGGAAGATGTTTGTTACTTAATAATACTCTTCTGCCTGTGGGTTGTCCATTTAATACCAAATTCAAGCATTTCTCAAATAAATTGCGTACCATTAATCTTATCTCATATATTAAACCAGTAGACACACTTAAAATTTTCAAGAAAATATCTATTGATGATATTTTTAGTGTTAAGTAATGTGGATATATTCCATTGAAATTTAACGAATCTAGAAATTTAATAGAAAATGATAAAATGTTATTATGTGACACAATTGTATTCACACTCAATATTGTTTTTCATTTTCAGGCAAGAGAGATATAACTTTGTTGTTGATTTCATCGAAATGTTCGTTTTAGGGCTAAAATTGAGAATTTTGAGGGCCGCTGGTAGGAACGACTAGAAAATTGTTTAAATAAGCGACATGCGCTTCACGCAAGAGCGGAAAAAACTTCAAAATAACTCGCTCCAAGAATATGGGCAATGTGCACGGAAATGTATTTTGCAGAAGCTTGTTTGCAAGTAATCCGCCAGTCGGCGCCGACTTATATGTCCAAATATTCGCTTCTACACCAAATCTCCGGCAAACGGCGTGGGGCACACAAAGAATCAAAGGCGGACTAACTCCCCCATCAGATTACAGAATGCGAAAAACCGTGCAAGCTGCTAGCTTTGCTGTAAAAATAAGACGAAGGCCGAAGCGCCATGAGTTTGCAAACACCGAACACCACAAAAAAAGCAATCGCCAACCTAACGAATTTCGATGGGCATGAACCGAATATCGGCACTAAAGGTTTGTTTACACAGTACCAACCGATAAGAGAATATATCTCGTGGTTATCTTTAGAAAAACACATCTACCCCATTTAATCCCTTTGGGAGGATGCATTTCAAAAAATTCCTGAAAATGATTTCACCAGATTTGTAAAAGGAACTGATTTGCTAAATTTCAACTTCCTACCTACAGCAGTTACCGGCTTAAGGTAACCTTTAGAAAAACACATCTACCCCATTTAACCCCTTTGAGAGGATACGTTTTCAAAAACCCTGAAAGTGACTTGACTGGATGTGTAAAACGTACTGCTGTGCTTACCAATTTCCTACTTTCAGCAGTTACAGTATTATGACGATCTTTAGAGAAATACATCTATCCCATTTAATCCCTTTGGGGGAATAAATTTAAAAAAATCCCTAAAATGGTTTCACCAGATTTGTAAAAGAAACTGATTTGCTGAATTTCAACTTTTTAGCTGCGACAGCTGCCGCGTCCAGGCGACTTTTAGAAAATCAGATCTATTCCATTTAACCTCTTTGGGGGGTGAATTCCAACAATCCCTGAAAATAATTTGACCCGTTTTGAAAAATTTTCTAATACCCAATTTCAACTTCCTATACTTGTAGTTGTTTCCTTGTGGCGATATTTAAAAAAAAACACTCCCATTTAACCCCTTTCGAGGATGAATTCTACAAAACCTTGAAATTTACTTGATCTGATTTGTAAAACGAACTAATATGAATTGCAGGTTTTGTTTCCATTACCACACGCAGTAGCATTAATTAAATCAGATGTTCGATAAGAGCAAAATGAGATATGAGGATATTTTCGGCTAATGCACGTCAATTCAACATGTCCTGCACATTCACCAAACCTTCATAGTCCGTCACTACTCGAATAGGCAATCTATAAGACAGATCTCCAATAATAAAATCAGCATACGACTCCCAATTATTTATAATTGTATTAACAACTTGTAAGCGAATGGTTGCCTTAACTCCCATAAACATGGAAAGAAATAGAGCGAAATAAACAATTTCCATTAGGGACGATATTAACTGTTGTGTAAGACCTATGAGACATACTTCCTCACACTATTAAAGTATTGGTTAGCTCTTAAGGAATTTCGGTGCAGCAAACTATCCTATAAGTAAGCACACTCAGACACACAGACTAAGCACAAAAACTACCTTACTGAATCACACACGCTACTCTTCGAAAGGAAAGATTGAAATTTTCTTAAAAACTCACTGTCACTGCACATGTACAATTGCGATCATCCAAAGGTGCACGATTGTTCGCAACAAAACTCTAATAGAATTTACCATCAAGTGCAGCAATAGCTCAATGTCAATAAAGATTCACTAAA
>CALNHX010006550.1:0-87297 GCA_940337035.1 Agriotes lineatus
CATTCGGTTGGATTCATATTCAAACACACCTAAGAATTCCGAAAAGTCTTCGTAAGTGGTAATATAACGTTTATATCTATTTTAGATTCAGTAGCTGACACTGGGAGATGCTTTCGGTGTACTTGTTATTAATTATCGTAGCACTTTCATCGTTTCGGTAGCACTTAGGTTATTTTATGCAGCTATATATATTTATAGGCGTTCTGAGCCCTTTAGTTGTACCGTAACATACACAAAATAACGAATTATTTGAATAGAAAATGTTTAAAATTGCATTCGATTGGATTCATATTCAATCACACCTAAGCGTGCCCAGAAGCATTCGTAAGAGGTAATATGACGTTTATATCTATTTCAGAGTCAGTAGCTGACACTGGAAGATGCTTTCGGTGTACTTGTTATTAATTATTGTAGCTCTTTTATCGTTTAGGATCCAGTTAGGTTATTATATGCAGCTATATATATATTTATAGGCGTTCTGAGCCCTTTAGTTGTACCGTAACATACATAAAATAACGTATTATTTGAATAGAGAATGTTTGAATTTTGCATTTGATTGGATTGATATTCGAACACACCTAAACGTGCCCAGAAGGATTCGTAAGGGGTAATATAACATTTATATCTATTTTATATTCAGTAACTGACACTGCGAGATGCTTTTGGTTTACTTGTTATTAATTATCATAGCACTTTCATCGTTTAGGTTGCAGTTAGGTTATTAAATGCAGCTATATTATTTATAGGCGTTCTGAGCCCTTTAGTTGTACCGTAACATACATAAAATAACGTATTATTTGAATAGAGACTGTTTGAATTATGTATTCGATTGGATTCATATTCAAACACACCTAAGCGTGCCCAGAAGCATTCGTAAGTGGTAATATAACGTTGATATCAATTTTAGTTTCAGTAACTGACACTGGAAGATGCTTTCGGTGTACTTGTTATTAATTATCGTAGCACTTTTATCGTTTAGGATGCAGTTAGATTATTATATGCAGCTATATATATTTATAGGCTTTCTGAGCCATTTAGTGGTACCGTAATATACACAAAATAACATATTATTTGAATAGAGAATGTTCGTATTTTGCATTCGATTGGATTCATATTCAAACACACCTAAACGTGCCCAGGAGCATTCGTAAGGGGTAATATAACGTTTATATCTATTTTAGATTCAGTAGCTGACACTGCGAGGTGCTTTCGGTGTACTTGTTATTAATTATCGTAGCACTTTCATCTATAACCCAGGGGGTTGTTTTGTCACCCCCGAGTTATCAGTTTTACGTGCTGCCACGTTTGTGTGATATAGGGGTTGATTCAAACCCGTATATCACCAATTGCCCTAAGGGGTCGAAATTTCATCTTCTGGCCACTGTGCGTTAACTTAGGGGTTGTAAGTTACGAGTTATGGTTAAATAAAACACCCACAAAAGAATAAATAACTTATATTAAAAGAACTTAAAGATTTGGATCAAGTACAAATTAATTTTACCCTATCTGATCAATGGTTAATTAACTGTAGCTTCGTAAAAGGTTGGTCAAAATTATGCTTAATTTTTATGACATCAATTTACTTTGGAAGGAAAGAATAAACATAGCAGCCCTGGTTAATAAAATACACATAAATGACTGACCTTTGTCCAGGTGCCGTTGCTAGAACTTGGAGGGTGAATGTTAATTTTATTTATTTGCGGTACGCCCGAATTGACTTAGGTAATTTAAATATGTTCGGCTAGATTTTAGATCCCCTGGTCGGTAATCCTTGAATTTTGAGTAGCTTGTCACATGCACTATTCACATAACGATTTGAATATAACTTTCAATTTTGACTTAGGTTGATTCGCGCTTCGCGCGGCGTCGCGCCGGACGCGGTACGCCCGAAAACGGCTTTTGCCGGTAATTAGTTTATTATCTCGCGGGATACGGGAAGACTGCCTGTCTAGTTCGCGATCCCCAAAAGGTAAGTTTCTTTCGTGAATAGCCGGGAGTTCCCGTTTTGCCAACTTGCCAAAATGGCTTTATTCTTAGCGGCTCTTGGTACTGCATGAAACCAAACTAACTCATGGGTTCTCGCAGTACAGAAATTGCATGTTTGCTGGCGCAACCCGATTCTAAGAAAATTCTGCCAGTAAGTTAATATCGAATTTCTTTGACTTCCCGGATGCAATTCAACCGTTGCTTGGATTATAACAATGTAACCTTTTACTTGCTTAGTAAATGAAATTTTGCGTTCGCAATAAATTTAATTTATGCAGGGACGGCTTTGTTTTATTCTTCCTCATGACAACTTAAAATCTATAAGATTTATAAATATAATGCAATTTCTTGCGGGTTGTTACACATCGTTTCGGTTGCAGTTAGGTTATTATATGCAGCCATATATATTTATAGGCGTTCTGGGCTCTTTAGTTGTACCGTAACATACACAAAATAACGAATTATCTGAATAGTGAATGTTTGAATTTTGCATTCGATTGGATTCATATTCAAACACACCTAAGCGTTCCGAAAAGTTTTCGTAGGTGGTAATATGGCGTTTATATCTATTTTAGATCCAGTAGCTGACACTGCGAGATGCTTTCGGTGTACTTATTATTAATTCTCGTAGCACGTTTAGCGATTCGGTTGCAGTTAAGTTATTATACACAGCTAAATGTATTTATAGGCGTTCTGAGCCCTCTACCTGTTCCGTAACATAAACAAAGTAACGAATTATTTGAATAGAGAACGTTTGAATTTTGCATTCGGTTGGGTTCATATTCAAACACACCTAACCGTGCCGAGAAGTGTTCGTAAGTGGTAATATGACGTTTAAGTTTATTTTAGATTCAGTAGGCGACACTGCGAGATGCTTTCGGTGCACTTCTTATTAATTCTCGTAGCACTTTCAGCGCTTCGGTTGCAGTTAAAATATTATTCACAACTAAATGTATTTAAAGGCGTTCTGAGCCCTTTAGTTGTTCCGTAACATACACAAAATAACAAATTAATTGAATAGAGAATGTTTGAATTTTGCATTCGATTGGATTCATATTCAAACATACCTAAGCGTGCCGAAAAGTCTTCGTATGTGGTAATATGACGTTTATATCTATTTTAGATGCGGTAGGCGACATTGCGAGATGTTTTCGGTGCACTTCTAATTAATTCTCGTACCACTTTCAGCGCTTCGGTTGCAGTTAAAATATTATACACAACTAAATGTATTTAAAGGCGTTCTGAGCCCTTTAGTTGTTCCGTAACATACACAAAATAACGAATTAATTGAATAGAGAATGTTTGAATTTTGCATTCGATTGGATTCATATTCAAACACACCTAAGCCGGCCCAGAAGCATTCGTAAGTGGTAATATGACGTTTATATCTATATTAGATTCAGTAGGCGACACTGCGAGATGCTTTCGGTGTAATTATTATTTATTCTCCTAGCACTTTCAGCGTTTCGGTTGCAACTAAATGTATTTATATTCGTATGAGCCATCTACCTGTTCCGTAGCATAAACAAAATAACGAATTATTTTAATAGAAAACGTTTCAATTTTGCATTCGGTTGGATTCATAATCAAACACACCTAAGCGTGCCGAGAAGTCTTCGCAAGTGGTATTATGACGTTTATATCTATTTTAGATGCAGTAGTTGACACTGCGAGATGCTTTCGGTGTACTTATTATTTATTCTACTAGCACTTTCAGCGTTTCGGTTGCAGTTAGGTTATTATACACAGCTAAATGTATTTATAGGCGTTCTGAGCCCTCTATCTGTTCCGTAACATAAACAAAATAACGAATTATTTTAATAGAGAACGTTTGAATTTTGCAATCGATTGGATTCATATTCAAACACACCTAAGCGTGCCGAGAAGTCTTCGTAAGTGATAATATGACGTTTATATATATTTTAAATGCAGTAGGTGACACTGATAGATGCTTTCAATGTAATTATTATTAATTTTCGCAGCACTTTCAGCGTTTCGGTAGCAGTTAGTTTATTAGACACAGCTATATATAATTATACGCGTTCTGAGCCCTCTACTTGTTCCGTAACATAAACAAAATAACGAATTATTTTAATAGAAAACGTTTGAATTTTGCATTCGGTTGGATTCATAATCAAACACACCTAAGCGTGCCGAGAAGTCTTCGTAAGTGGTCATGTGACGTTTATATCTATTTTAGATGCATTAGGTGACACTGCGAGATGCTTTCGGTGTACTTATTATTAATTCTCCTAGAACTTTCAGCGTTTCGGTTGCAGTTAGGTTATTATACACAGCTAAATGTATTTATAGGCGTTCTGAGCCCTCTACCTGTTCCGTAACATAAACAAAGTAACGAATTAATTAAATAGAGAACGTTTGAATTTTGCATTCGGTTGGATTCTTATTCAAACACACCTAAGCGTGCCGAGAAGTCTTCGTCAGTGGTATTATGATGACGTTTATATCTATTTTAGATGCAGTAGGTGACACTGCGAGATGCTTTCGGTGTACTTATTATTAATTCTCCTATAACTTTCAGCGTTTCGGTTGCAGTTAGGTTATTATACACAGCTAAATGTATTTATAGGCGTTCTGAGCCCTCTACCTGTTCCGTAACATAAACAAAGTAACGAATTATTTGAATAGTGAACGCTTGAATTTTGCATTCGGTTGGATTCATATTCAAACACACCTAAGAATTCCGAAAAGTCTTCGTAAGTGGTAATATAACGTTTATATCTATTTTAGATTCAGTAGCTGACACTGGGAGATGCTTTCGGTGTACTTGTTATTAATTATCGTAGCACTTTCATCGTTTCGGTAGCACTTAGGTTATTTTATGCAGCTATATATATTTATAGGCGTTCTGAGCCCTTTAGTTGTACCGTAACATACACAAAATAACGAATTATTTGAATAGAAAATGTTTAAAATTGCATTCGATTGGATTCATATTCAATCACACCTAAGCGTGCCCAGAAGCATTCGTAAGAGGTAATATGACGTTTATATCTATTTCAGAGTCAGTAGCTGACACTGGAAGATGCTTTCGGTGTACTTGTTATTAATTATTGTAGCTCTTTTATCGTTTAGGATCCAGTTAGGTTATTATATGCAGCTATATATATATTTATAGGCGTTCTGAGCCCTTTAGTTGTACCGTAACATACATAAAATAACGTATTATTTGAATAGAGAATGTTTGAATTTTGCATTTGATTGGATTGATATTCGAACACACCTAAACGTGCCCAGAAGGATTCGTAAGGGGTAATATAACATTTATATCTATTTTATATTCAGTAACTGACACTGCGAGATGCTTTTGGTTTACTTGTTATTAATTATCATAGCACTTTCATCGTTTAGGTTGCAGTTAGGTTATTAAATGCAGCTATATTATTTATAGGCGTTCTGAGCCCTTTAGTTGTACCGTAACATACATAAAATAACGTATTATTTGAATAGAGACTGTTTGAATTATGTATTCGATTGGATTCATATTCAAACACACCTAAGCGTGCCCAGAAGCATTCGTAAGTGGTAATATAACGTTGATATCAATTTTAGTTTCAGTAACTGACACTGGAAGATGCTTTCGGTGTACTTGTTATTAATTATCGTAGCACTTTTATCGTTTAGGATGCAGTTAGATTATTATATGCAGCTATATATATTTATAGGCTTTCTGAGCCATTTAGTGGTACCGTAATATACACAAAATAACATATTATTTGAATAGAGAATGTTCGTATTTTGCATTCGATTGGATTCATATTCAAACACACCTAAACGTGCCCAGGAGCATTCGTAAGGGGTAATATAACGTTTATATCTATTTTAGATTCAGTAGCTGACACTGCGAGGTGCTTTCGGTGTACTTGTTATTAATTATCGTAGCACTTTCATCTATAACCCAGGGGGTTGTTTTGTCACCCCCGAGTTATCAGTTTTACGTGCTGCCACGTTTGTGTGATATAGGGGTTGATTCAAACCCGTATATCACCAATTGCCCTAAGGGGTCGAAATTTCATCTTCTGGCCACTGTGCGTTAACTTAGGGGTTGTAAGTTACGAGTTATGGTTAAATAAAACACCCACAAAAGAATAAATAACTTATATTAAAAGAACTTAAAGATTTGGATCAAGTACAAATTAATTTTACCCTATCTGATCAATGGTTAATTAACTGTAGCTTCGTAAAAGGTTGGTCAAAATTATGCTTAATTTTTATGACATCAATTTACTTTGGAAGGAAAGAATAAACATAGCAGCCCTGGTTAATAAAATACACATAAATGACTGACCTTTGTCCAGGTGCCGTTGCTAGAACTTGGAGGGTGAATGTTAATTTTATTTATTTGCGGTACGCCCGAATTGACTTAGGTAATTTAAATATGTTCGGCTAGATTTTAGATCCCCTGGTCGGTAATCCTTGAATTTTGAGTAGCTTGTCACATGCACTATTCACATAACGATTTGAATATAACTTTCAATTTTGACTTAGGTTGATTCGCGCTTCGCGCGGCGTCGCGCCGGACGCGGTACGCCCGAAAACGGCTTTTGCCGGTAATTAGTTTATTATCTCGCGGGATACGGGAAGACTGCCTGTCTAGTTCGCGATCCCCAAAAGGTAAGTTTCTTTCGTGAATAGCCGGGAGTTCCCGTTTTGCCAACTTGCCAAAATGGCTTTATTCTTAGCGGCTCTTGGTACTGCATGAAACCAAACTAACTCATGGGTTCTCGCAGTACAGAAATTGCATGTTTGCTGGCGCAACCCGATTCTAAGAAAATTCTGCCAGTAAGTTAATATCGAATTTCTTTGACTTCCCGGATGCAATTCAACCGTTGCTTGGATTATAACAATGTAACCTTTTACTTGCTTAGTAAATGAAATTTTGCGTTCGCAATAAATTTAATTTATGCAGGGACGGCTTTGTTTTATTCTTCCTCATGACAACTTAAAATCTATAAGATTTATAAATATAATGCAATTTCTTGCGGGTTGTTACACATCGTTTCGGTTGCAGTTAGGTTATTATATGCAGCCATATATATTTATAGGCGTTCTGGGCTCTTTAGTTGTACCGTAACATACACAAAATAACGAATTATCTGAATAGTGAATGTTTGAATTTTGCATTCGATTGGATTCATATTCAAACACACCTAAGCGTTCCGAAAAGTTTTCGTAGGTGGTAATATGGCGTTTATATCTATTTTAGATCCAGTAGCTGACACTGCGAGATGCTTTCGGTGTACTTATTATTAATTCTCGTAGCACGTTTAGCGATTCGGTTGCAGTTAAGTTATTATACACAGCTAAATGTATTTATAGGCGTTCTGAGCCCTCTACCTGTTCCGTAACATAAACAAAGTAACGAATTATTTGAATAGAGAACGTTTGAATTTTGCATTCGGTTGGGTTCATATTCAAACACACCTAACCGTGCCGAGAAGTGTTCGTAAGTGGTAATATGACGTTTAAGTTTATTTTAGATTCAGTAGGCGACACTGCGAGATGCTTTCGGTGCACTTCTTATTAATTCTCGTAGCACTTTCAGCGCTTCGGTTGCAGTTAAAATATTATTCACAACTAAATGTATTTAAAGGCGTTCTGAGCCCTTTAGTTGTTCCGTAACATACACAAAATAACAAATTAATTGAATAGAGAATGTTTGAATTTTGCATTCGATTGGATTCATATTCAAACATACCTAAGCGTGCCGAAAAGTCTTCGTATGTGGTAATATGACGTTTATATCTATTTTAGATGCGGTAGGCGACATTGCGAGATGTTTTCGGTGCACTTCTAATTAATTCTCGTACCACTTTCAGCGCTTCGGTTGCAGTTAAAATATTATACACAACTAAATGTATTTAAAGGCGTTCTGAGCCCTTTAGTTGTTCCGTAACATACACAAAATAACGAATTAATTGAATAGAGAATGTTTGAATTTTGCATTCGATTGGATTCATATTCAAACACACCTAAGCCGGCCCAGAAGCATTCGTAAGTGGTAATATGACGTTTATATCTATATTAGATTCAGTAGGCGACACTGCGAGATGCTTTCGGTGTAATTATTATTTATTCTCCTAGCACTTTCAGCGTTTCGGTTGCAACTAAATGTATTTATATTCGTATGAGCCATCTACCTGTTCCGTAGCATAAACAAAATAACGAATTATTTTAATAGAAAACGTTTCAATTTTGCATTCGGTTGGATTCATAATCAAACACACCTAAGCGTGCCGAGAAGTCTTCGCAAGTGGTATTATGACGTTTATATCTATTTTAGATGCAGTAGTTGACACTGCGAGATGCTTTCGGTGTACTTATTATTTATTCTACTAGCACTTTCAGCGTTTCGGTTGCAGTTAGGTTATTATACACAGCTAAATGTATTTATAGGCGTTCTGAGCCCTCTATCTGTTCCGTAACATAAACAAAATAACGAATTATTTTAATAGAGAACGTTTGAATTTTGCAATCGATTGGATTCATATTCAAACACACCTAAGCGTGCCGAGAAGTCTTCGTAAGTGATAATATGACGTTTATATATATTTTAAATGCAGTAGGTGACACTGATAGATGCTTTCAATGTAATTATTATTAATTTTCGCAGCACTTTCAGCGTTTCGGTAGCAGTTAGTTTATTAGACACAGCTATATATAATTATACGCGTTCTGAGCCCTCTACTTGTTCCGTAACATAAACAAAATAACGAATTATTTTAATAGAAAACGTTTGAATTTTGCATTCGGTTGGATTCATAATCAAACACACCTAAGCGTGCCGAGAAGTCTTCGTAAGTGGTATTATGACGTTTATATCTATTTTAGATGCAGTAGTTGACACTGCGAGATGCTTTCGGTGTACTTATTATTTATTCTACTAGCACTTCCAGCGTTTGGGTTGCAGTTAGGTTATTATCCACAGCTTAATGTATTTATAGGCGTTCTGAGCCCTATATCTGTTCCGTAACATAAACAAAATAACGAATTATTTTAATACAGAACGTTTGACTTTTGCAATAGATTGAATTCATATTCAAACACACATAAGCGTGCCGAGAAGTCTTCGTAAGTGATAATATGACGTTTATATATATTTTAAATGCAGTAGGTGACACTGCTAGATGCTTTCGATGTAATTATTATTAATTTTCGTAGCACTTTCAGCGTTTCGGTAGCAGTTAGTTTATTAGACACAGCTATATATATTTATACGCGTTCTGAGCCCTCTACGTGTTCCGTACCATAAACAAAATAACGAATTATTTTAATAGAAAACGTTTGAATTTTGCATTCGGTTGGATTCATAATCAAACACACCTAAGCGTGCCGAGAAGTCTTCGTAAGTGTTAATATGACGTTTATATCTATTTTAGATTCAGTAGCAGACACTGCGAGATGCTTTCGGTGTACTTGTTATTAATTTTAGTTGCACTTTAGGCGTTTCTGTTGTTGGTAGGCTAGTATACATAGCTAACTATATTCATAGGCGTTCAGAGCCCTCTACTTGCTCCCTACCATGAACAAAATAACGAATTATTTGAATAAAGAATGTTTGATTTTTGCATTCGATTGGATTCATATTCAAACACACCCAATCGTGCCGAGAAGATTTCGTAAGTGCTAGTTTGAATGCACTATGTGACACTGCGAGATACTTTTGGTGTACCAATTATAAATTTTAGATGCACTTCAAGCTTTTCAGTTGCAGTTGGGCTATTATACACAACAAACTATATTTATAGGCTTTGAGAGCCCTCTACTTGCTCCTTAACATAAACAAAATAACGAATTGTTTGAATACCGGATGTTTGAATTTTGCGTTTGCTTAGATTCATATTCAAACCCACCTGAGCGTGCCTAAAAGCCTTCTTAAGTGCTAATTTCACATTTATATGTCGTTTGAATGCACTGTGTGACACTGCCAGATGGTTTCGGTGTACTTATTATTAATTTAAGCAGCACTTTAAGCGTTTCGGTTGCAGTTAGGTTATTATACAATGCTAATTATATTTATAGGCGTTCTCTGCCTTTTACTTGCTCCTTAACATAAACAAAATAACGAATTGTTTGAATACATGATGTTTGAATTTTGCATTCGTTGGGATTCATATTCACACACCTAAGCGTGCCTAGAAGCATTCGTAAGTGCTAATTTCACATTTTTGTGTGGTTTGAATGCACTCTGTGACACTGCGAGGTGTACTTATTATTAATTTAAGCAGCATTTTAAGCGTTTTGGTTGCAGTTAGGTTATTACACAAAGCTAACTATATTTATAGGCGTTCTGAGCCCTCTACTTGCTTCTTAATATAAATATAATAATGAATTATTTTAATACTGGATTTTTGGAAGTTAGTTTGACTAACTAAACTGAGCAGTATTTTTAATGATGTAAAATGACGCCACTGTTGTAGTTTGCTCGAACTTTCCTAATTTTAGAGGCGTCTCTCGACCAAGGCAATCATTTCGTTTTAATAACCTATATTTGAAGCATAACTTCCTTCTACTTCGCTTTTTTTAAATTTTTTGCGGTAATACAGCCAACCCTGCTAGTGATAACCATGCTACTTTTTTATGTATGTATTATGTATTATCTGTAACCTCTGAGGAGGAATAAATCGAAGCCGGCCCTGAAAGTTCATTTATTAAGAACGCAAAAGGCTATATTGTTACATTAAAAAAACTATTAGATTACATCCGGTGCTAATTAAGCAAAAGCTTTCTGAGAATAGAGAACTGTCGAATTAGCACTCAGTGCAAATCCGCGTGAGAAATGCAACATTGCAAATCCAAGAGCCCGCGACGGATAAACCAAAAATGCAATTCGGCTAAACGATGAATTACGATTACGAAGCGTTCCGAAACGAAAGGCCTGCGAAAAGCCTTCCTGGAGGGCACGCGGACTGCCCAAAGACAGTTCATTCCCGGATTCCGCCAGATAATAAATTAATTATTGGCGAAAGCCGTTGTTAGCGTACCGCGCTTAGGCGCTCAAGCGCCGTTATGGAGTCTATCATGTCCCGCGAAACGAATTAGAAAAACACCGGCGAAATGCCGAGTGTCGCGCTAAATTAACTAAGTTCAAAATTCTATCTAAATTATACGTGACTAGTGTTGTGCCCGACCACTCTAATAGAAGGGATTACTACGGAAGCTAGGAGCATCCCTAGTCCAGTGGAACACATTTCGAATTCATAATTTAATGCGGGCGTACCGAATAAAATAAAATTCTCACGATTCAGCAAGCGACGACTCTGGAGACAGATCAGATTCACGATATATTATTAACCAACTAACTGCGGGGTTGTTTCGAGTATTATATCCTTTCTGGGAAAATTTATGTCATAATTTTAAGCCTAACTGAACAAAACTTTTACGAAGATTACAGTTAATTAATCGATGAACAGATAGGGCAGAAACCAATTGTAATTCTGCAGAATTATTAGTTTCTTTCAATATAAGTTTATTTATTCTTTAGTGGGTGTTTTATTTAACCAAAACATCAGCCTTACAACCCCGACGATCTAACAGTGGTCAGCAGATGAGATTTCAACCCCTACGTGCAATTAATAATCTACGGGTTAAAACTACCCCTATATCACACAAACGTGGCAACACGTTAAACGTCAGCACCTTATCGGCAATCCGTACTGTTGTTCGGCGCTGACCAATGAAAACCGTTCATGACTGCGTAGGTGCTTGCGCCATGTACGTTGTGCTTAAATGCTTCCGGGGTGCAGGCAGCTGGTTTTGCAGGTGGGTGCCTTATCTCGAGATCTTCAAGTGTCGGTTACTGGTAAACGGCTGCAGCGGTAGTAACTCTCGGAGTGCTTTAACGCCAATAAAAATTAAGTTTGTTCAAACGCAGCCTTCTTGAATGCAATTAAACTTTACTCTCTGGCTTCGAGCGATTACGGAAGACAGTAGCGACGATCTTGTTCTGCGGATTACGAGAAAATTAGCTTACAGGTGCCGCGGTCTCGGCTTGTAAGTAACGGCGATCTGCTTATACAGGATGCAGGGATAATTAATTCACAGGGCCCGCGGTGTCGGCTTGTAATTAACAGCTGTCGGGTTTCAGAAAGGTGCACTAGATTTCTAGAATATTCTCACGGGCTGGCAGAGACGCTGTCAGCACCATAAGGACCTTTGTAATTGATTTCCCTTTACTTAGACAGTAACGCTGTCCGTGTAAAGGAGAGTCACTTCAGGTAAGGCAGAAAAAGACCTCGAGAGGAATCTCAGGTTATCTAGGTTCTATCAGGTTCTGCTCTCAGGAGCTCAAATCAAATCAAATCAAATACGTATATTAAACAAAATATATACAGATAATTATTTACAAAACAATTTAATATTATTAATATAAGTCCGTGGGGTTGGGCCGTTCTAGGCTTTTGGCCTCTTCAGCCCTGGGGTCTTCCTTCCTTCTTATGGGTTGTTGGTTCTGCTTCTGGTCCTGATGTTGGGGTTGTTGCTTCTTCCTCGGTTCTCAGGAGCTAAAAAAAGGTAAAGGTTCAGAGTTATTTCAATTCCCCCAACTGGGGGGGCGGGCTGCTATAGGGACCTTCCGTCCCTCTTCAGCCAAGAACGGGAATTATAGGATGGGTGAGAGAAAGGAGGGGCGGAGAATGGAAGAGAGGCCAGGAAAGGTGGAGAAGTACTGCCCCGGCATTCGCCTCAGAGAAGGTACTCTGTTGACTCAGGAAAACCACCTAAAAACCTGAATCAAGGCAGACGGCCGCAGGAATCGAACCCACGACCTCCCGAATGCTAAGTGGACGTGCTACGCACTATGCCACGGAGCTCGGTTCTCAGGAGCTGCCATGCGTTCCTTTATATATGGTTCGCGACCTCTTGTCGGCGTACGGACTCCCTACTCCATTGGTGGGGGAAAACACTCTTGCGTATGTTTTAAGCGGTTCGCGCATCGGCTGCCGGCTTCCGTTATCATCTTTTGACGCGGTGGCTAAATGCAAATGTTTGATAATGCGATGAATTAAATTCCAAATACTTTTTAGGTATTATTAGAATTTAAATTCAAGAGCGAAAGGTTACAGTTTGTCAAACTAACTGAAGGTATGAAACTGTGGAACCACCGATTTGACATTTTTGAGCACTGGCGCTCGCGGTTTAGTTTTGGTTGCTCACGCGTTCAGACTGTGGATTTTTATTATTATGAAGATAAGCTTTTTATAATTATGTCAATCTTTTTATTTCAGACTGTACTGTAATAGACAGTTTAACGGAATACTGTACTTTACTATAGAACTCTACTGTATTCTACTCTACCGTAAAAGTGTTTACAGTACAGTAGGTTTTTACAGTACTCAATTCAAAAGGCAACTTTGCAGAACGAATTTATTAACAAATAAGAAACTAAAAACATTTTGGTTTGGCAAAATTAATATTAAAGGTACAGTTTTCATTTTTACTAATTTGGATTGAAGGAATTTCCGCACAATCACGTATCACATATCTTTTTTGAAATTAAATTTGATGTTTAAATTGCTTTCAGATACAATTTCTAACGAAGATGTTTCTTCTCGTCGTCTTGTAACGACTTCAGCAAAACTTTCTTCATCTTGAATTATGTCAGCAATTTTGTTTTTCCTTCAAGGAAATCTTCAACATATATTTTTGCGACGGTGTTACTTTTCCATTCTCCAAAACCCTCCAGAACACAAATATCGATCCCAGAATCGGAGAGGACAGTAGGACACTGTTCGTCTAAGCCAATTCCCACTGTAAGTTTCAAGGTTTTTTAAACCCAAAAACTGTGCTAAATTTCTTGCCACTCCACCAATTGTGTATCCAGCTCTCTGATTGATACTGGTAGCCCAAAGACAGCTTATTGTGATTAACATTTTTTGGTCGTAAATTGACATATTTTTTATTAGTACTTACAACTCCAAAAATTTAATTGGTGAGCTTTTTTAATTGCGGTAAATACCTGTGGACGGTTAGTCTTTCTTTGAGAAATAGTAATAACCATTTGAAAAACAGTGATTTCTATATCGCTTAGAAGCATTTCGTAAAGTTCTCTGCGGCAGCCTCCAGTTACTCCAATCATAGAAACCACCTTAAAAATAGAACGTTTGCTAAATAACTTGATTCCTAGTGCTTAAAAAAGTTCTCACGTTTATTACAAAATATTCCGTAACAGGCCGCTTTACATTAAGCAATTCTTTTGCAATGCAATGCAAGGCAAGACGAAAATGGTAGTGAGCGCATGCGTCAAGGCAATTTTTATAATCAGCTGATGCAAGACGAAATGATTAGAGCCGGTTTTAATTTTGTTGCAAGTCGCATGCAATTCTAGTATTTTTTTTAGTAAAAAGTTTGTTACCAACTATTCAAATTGAAAATAGCAGTGGACTAACCTTTCACTTTTGAAATTTGATAAACAACTTAAAACACATGCTAAAACCACTGTCAATATAAAATTAAAATGGCCACGTACGTATTACGGAAATTGTTTTATTGTAATTGCTATCAAAATGCTATGCACTTTTATGTATTGTTAGTTGGTAGTTTTGTTTACAAACGTTATGTATTGCACCTGACTTGCATAAATGTAAAGTGACAAGCAATATTAATTTTTACCTGCAATTCTTCATCTTGCATTGCATTGCACCGGTCTTGCTTAAATGTAAAGCGGCCTTTATGCGAAGCATTTTTAAGAAATTCATAAATTTCTTCTCGGCTGAGAGTTTATGCCTGTTTAGCCTGGAGATCAACCGATTTCTGTTTTAACAATTGTTTCAGTCTCGGGAATTTTGAAATGCCAATATTCTCAAACACGAGCAACATTGACTTTACCATGGAATATTTGCTCCACAAAGACACGGAACAGAGCTAATGAACCAGAAGCGACACTCGGGCAGTTTCGAAAGGCAGATTTTCTTTGCGACAGCGCAAAAATTTTTACGTTAGCCCCGCCTTCTGGATAGTATCTGGGAATTGCAATCCGTTTGCTCAAGTATGAATCTTGCAAAATTTTCCATATAAATGCCTAAATAATGGATATAGCAAAGAAAGACGGAAATGTGTACTGTCGACATTACTTTCAGCACTCATCTAATGCAAATTGTGTTGATGATTTTGACTCGCTGATGATGACAATAACTGATATTTGTGTAACAAATAAGAGAAGCGAAATACGATTGTTTAACCCATTTGTATCCATTGTACTTGTTTGGGTAAGGTTAATAAATGTCATCACCAGTGACACCTATCGTTTAACATTTTTAAAAACATCCACATGGGAGGCTTCTGCAATGTATAGGAAGGCAGGGGAGCAGGAACAGGGGGGGCAAGGGGGGCGATTGCCCCCTCATAGAATATATTGGGGGGCAAATAGTGTAATTTGCCCCCCCCTGATATATTTCATACGGTTTTTAAAAATGTGTACATAGGGTTTTCACATTAATCTATACAAGATGCTAAAACTTGTTGTTCTATTGTATGTGGTGCAGAAATAAAACACGAAGAATTTGATATAGTCCATTTTTGTTGCATATGGTAATGCAAATGCCGAAATTCTAAGGAAATCATTGGCAACAACCATTGTCACTAGGTTGAATTGTGTTGGTACATAAATTTCTTATTATTTTTGTGGTGAGGTTAGGCTTCATGTCGACAGGTTGACATTTTATTATTTTAAATTGTAGCTTTGGCTATTATAAACTTGAAATGTGATTTTATAATTTGATTTTAACTAGTTGGTAAGTATTGCACTAAGAACAATTTTAGTTTATAATAGCCAGAACTACAGTTTAAAACAACTACAGTGTCAATCAGTCAACATAAAACCTATCCTCATTGCATATATAATAACCACAAGTTTGTGTACCAACACAATGCAATTCAGTGACAATGTTTGTTCTCAATGGTTTCCCTAGATTGCATTTCCATATGAAAAAATCTGTAAAGGGGTTTACACTGAACTTCCCTCGCACGAATTACATCCATTTGCAAAAAATGTGAATTACATCAATTTTCGCCCCCAGACGAATATTTCGAGCCGAGTTTCTGCTGCGTCAGAAAGACACCATATTATTTTGTCCCACTTGTGATGTTTACCCTGTATCTGCTAGGTCTCATTTTTGACAATGATAAAGCCTGAGCTATGCACAAATTATTACGTTTATCAATTTCTCAGTTAAAGCAAAAATAAACAAAATTTTATTTTTTAAGTTGCTCACCTTGTATATATTACTCTAAGATGTTTTCGGTTTTATGCCAGGTAGCTATATAATCTGCATGCAAAATATCGCCTTCCTCCAACAAATAGTTGTTGAGCTATATCGCCAACAGGCAAACAGTATATAAATGTAGGACTTTCTTGGAGTATTTTATGCAGAGCGAACGTAGCGTAGCGATAAAGAGGACGAGTCAAATAAGGTTTGCTTATGTACGAACTACATGCAAAGCTTTACGTTCGGCTGCACTGCAGAAAATATTATTTTATATACAATATCATTTATATTACACATAGAAAATTCAAGTTGCTATTCAAACATTTGATAGTTTGGAAGGGCGCTTCTTCTATGTTAATTGCGTTATTAATATCAAGAATAACTATCTATTACCGTAAGGTATTAAAGATTAATTTCTTTCTATTATTTGTAAAGTTTTCAGTAACCTAATACAATCTACTTTCTTGTTTTTAATAAAATGACATTTATTTTTCATAATAACTATTGAAGATTGACAAGCGAACAGGTGAACTAAAGTGGCACTTTATGGACGCTAAATAATAAAGCGTTTTTGGAAGAGTCGAACATAAAGCTTAATCATGTTAAACCATTCAAAAAAATGTTTTGAACCCCTATGATTACAGTAGTTCCTGCGCCGCTGTAGGAAGGCAACTTTTGCATGTTAGCGAGAAGAGGGAGTTGTTGTCAATTCACAAGGCAGCTGTTAACTTTGTCAACAAACACGCACATGTTTTGGTGTTAGTTTTGCTGATGTTTCGATTAGGAAACTATAATTATTTTGTGTTCTGTCATCATATACTCATTGTAAGGTATGTATTCAAGGATATCACAAATATAAAAGCACTATATTTTACTTTATTTAGTTGCAGCATAGCATGCTATGTCGATGTACTCATATGAGTACACTGGGCACATGAGGGGTCAAAGACCTATTTTGATTATTTGTGTTACACGTCAATTACTGGGATGGATCCTGATGATTGTTCATCTATAAGCACTGCGTCTTTCTATGGCAGGCGTCACAAAAGGCTTGGTACTGCTCTTGATGATGTTGCAAGTTCCAATCACCAACATATAGATGTCGTTCTTATCCCTCCAGATGTAAGGTCACTAAATACATAAAGGTACCGCCATTCCATTTCAAGATTTTGTTCCCCCAAATTAAAAAGGACAGAGCATTGTAAGAAAGTGAGAGTGCGAGTGAGACACTAATGACAGGAACCCCAAATTAAAAAAGACAAAAGATATAGGTTTGCACAGTTGGCGGTACCTTTATGATTTAGTAACCTTATCCAGATGTAAGGTCACTATATCAATAAGGTACCGCCATTAGTGATTTTTTATATCTATCCTTGTGGCACAATTTTCTCCAACTGGGGATAAAAACATATAACCTAACAGATTCCTCACTTTACAAGTGCCATTACACCAAAAAGAAAATCCCCAAAAACTAGTGTCTTCCCTATTGCACTTGGGAAATTTGTATTTGTTATCCTTATCTCACAATTTTCTCACATTCTCAAGCGAGGAATGGAATGGCGGTACCTTATTGATATAGTGACCTTATCCAGATGTGGACACCCAAACCGATGAAGAAGACATCGACGAAGATGAATGTGATGTGGCACATTTTCCAACTGCTGTACCCGGAGAGATTGAGGTCCATTATGATGATGATGATGATATCCCATTGTCGGTATTTGTGACTAGAGCGGCTCAGAGTTCCTCAAATCCACAAAAAAAAATGAAAACAGACAAAGAGCCTAAACCAATATGGAGTGAGGATATTATCAACCTAGAAATGAACGAAACCCATGGGTATATTGATCGTCTGAATAATCTAAAAGAGTGCACACGTAATGAAACTCCTGTAACAACATTTGAGAAACTTTTCGATAAAGAAATTTTGAAGCACATTGCAGAGCAATCAATGTTATATGCACCCCAAAATAATGATCACACATTTTTTGTAACTGAAGATAAAATCAAGGTCTTCTTAGGTATTCTGATATTTAGTGGTTACCACAAGCTACCGAGGGAGCGTTTGTTCTGGAGCTTGGATGAGGATTTAGCAGTACCGTGTGTATCTAATGTCATGTCCCGAAATCGTTACTATGAAATAAAAAAGTACCTGCATTTTACCGAAAATTTGAATCTGGATAAAAACGATAATAGTATATTATATCATGAGGGACTAAAGTGCACCATTTAATCCCGCGAGTGGAGTTTGTTGCCTCGAGGGCGAAGCCCGAGGGCAATAACCACTCAAGGGATTTAGGCACTTTAGTCCCGAGGTATATACGCTATTTTTTGCACTTTTGGGAACATTATCATCAAACATTTCCAAAATTTGGAATCTGTCAATTTGGAAACTGACAATTATAATTTATTACAAACTGAATTGCAGCAGGTCCTGGATAGCCTGAATCAGTTGGCAGTACTGAAGTGTATTGTCAGTATATGTCAAATTCGAGATTTGCAGGTTAAGTTTTACGTCAGTGTGTGTCAGATGACAAACAAAACCTAACCTACTAACCTCGTGTGTACATAAATTTACCATAGTTACGGTATCATTTTTACTTTAGTCCCTAGGGATTAAATGATCTACTTTAGTCCCGGAAGTGCAAAAAATGTATAAAGTCAGACCTCTGATGACGATGCTAAATAAGAACTTCCAACAGTGGGAAATTTTCCACCCTGATCTGTCTATAGATGAAGCGATGGTGAGATACTTTGGCCACCATTCCGCAAAGCAATTTATTAGAGAAAAACCAGTGCGTTTTGGTTACAAAGAATGGATGCTTTGCAGCTCGACGGGATATCGTTACAATTTTGACGTTTATTGCGGTGCAAAACCATCCAACATTTCAACTGAGAGCCAAACAAAGTCCACATTAACCCTTGGATCCAAAGTTGTATTAGAACTTTTGGAATGTGTTGCTCAACCGTCAGATCATTCCGTATTTTTTGACAACTACTTTACATTCCATAGTTTATTGAAAATGTTATGAGATAAAGGATTTCGAGCAACGGGAGCAGTTAGAGAGATTAGGACAAAAAAATGCCCGTTGCCACCAAAAAACTCAATGAACAAAGAAGAACGGGGACATTTTCGATATATGTTCGACAAGTCTAATTCTCTACTATTTGTAAAATGGAAGGGTAATAGTGTTGTCACCATGGGAACCAACTACGACACAATCGGACCACAATCAAAAGTCAAACGTTGGTCTTCAGCGAAAAAAGAGAAAGTTGATGTACCTCAGCCGCAGTTGTTTCGTAAATATAACACGTCCATGGGAGGAGTAGACCTTCTTGATCAAGGCGTTAACAATTATAGAATCTCAATCCTGGCTAAAAAGTGGTGGTGGGCAATTTTTACCCATATGGTAAATATCGCACTTGTCAATGCTTGGAAAATGCACATACTAGACAGTGAAAATAAAAAGGTTGACCTGTTGTCATTCATTCGAAGCGTCACACGGCATTATCTCAGGTGTTTTGGAAAGGCTAGTTACACCAAAACAAGACCATCTCCCTCTGTTCCCAGAAGTATCGTACAAGCAGAAAGTGGTCATTTCCCAGGGAAAATTGAGAAGCAATTACGCTGCAGTCAATGCCATCTAAGAGCCCGCTGGAAGTGTATAAAATGTAAAGTTACGTTGTGCATTGAGAGAGAATACTTCCTAAAATGTCTCAGTAACCACTAGTACTTATGTTGTTTTATATTAGGTTAGCTTGGAAAATATACTTTTTTTATGCCTAAGAATGTGCTTTTATTTTTAAAAATATAATTTCCTCGCATTCGATTTATAAATGTCATAACCGCCACTTGTGCCCACTGTACTCATTCGAGGAGGCCTATTTTTTTCCTTTCATATTTTTAAAATTTTGAAAATTATATTTTTTCTGGGTTCTAAAAATACTATTCTTCAAATAAATATACTTTATCTAACTTCTTGGCACAAATGGGTTAATGGCAATAGTTCCAATGCCTTAAAGGCATTACAGGTAAATACCGTAGATTATCGAAATAACTTGCTTCCGGCGAATGCATTAAATTATGTCTGTGGATATTTAATCAAGAAATGATTGGAAATTCACACATGCCAAATATTTGAGGATTTCGCCAAGAAAACATATTCTGCAAGCAGATAATTTCTTTTGCTGCTTTAAAGCATATGCTAATAAAAATTATGACATTTTGGGAAATCTAAAAATGCCCAAGAAGAATTTAGAAATGTCATCAATACTGTAGAACACAAATTTATGGAGCATATTGAGAAATTGATACTAGGTAGTAATGTTAGCAAAAATATCTATTCCACTTTGGAGCAACATTTTTTTGAACATACTTTTCAAAGCAAATTAGCGTGCAATAAAATTTTTATAACACTAGTGTAATAAAAGTTAACTTTTTGCACTAAAATCAGTGTAGAAAGTACGCACTCTTTACATGATCGCAGATAAACATATTTTTAATATCAGTTATAATTTGTGAGTTATATTTATTTATATAACTATTTGATTGTAAATCTTGGCTAATTAATTTTAATAAAGAGTTAAAAATCTCGGGATTTTTTTGTGTATTTATACGTATATACTATATGTATATATTTAATAATAAATTTACTCCAACAGTTTTAATGCAAAATTCTGCTGGAGTTAAGTATCAAATGTAAATGCATATACACCTTATTACCTAAATTACAGGAATAATTAGTAGATCTTGTTCACTAATCGACATCCTATTAACAACAAAACAGTCATATCATTTAGATAGGTACATTGGTAAAAGTAAAAATTTTTGGTGTATAAACAAATACCTATTGCATATTTGTTAAGAATGTGTTCTTGGAACACCTGATCTTGCCAAAGTTTAAACGTACAATAATAAGAATCAATAAGTGAAATAATATTTCGTAATAAATGGCTAAAGATTAGTATTATGCGTGCCAGCAAGTAGTTATGATTTTAAAATTCAAAATAGGCGCCAATCTAACGCCAAAGTAATGGCCGACAGTCACGAAATTGGCAGCCTCGACTTCAAAGATGCCGCGGCGTTGTGTCGTTTCTGGTTCGTTACTAGAATATTTTGTAAACTAGAAATGGAATAAGTTGTAATACAAATATTTCAAATGCCAAAAAATACTGACTAAATCATACAAATATGCCAACATTAATAACATTCTCATCAATTTTTCAGCATTATATTGCCATAGCCATTCTCTAAACACGTTTTTAGACCGCCCTTCCGGCTTCACGGGAATAAGTTTAGCTGTAGCTTCTTTAGATTTTCGCAAAATTTCTTCGGAATGCTTATTCACTTTTAAATCATTGATGAATGTTTGAAAACAAAAAATGTAAACAAACTAAGCGTCCGTAGCAACCCTCTAGCCATGCCAACTAGCGGTTTTTTGTGTAAATTTGTGGAAGTTTGAATGATATTCGGTTTATTTTAATTCTTAAATTTAAGTTTTAGTGAGAAATGAAACGCGTCATTCATCCAGTATCCGATATTACGTACTCATTGCGCAATAAAATTACTTAGTCGTACGTAATAATTGTTTTACCGGATTTATAACGTAACTAACTATAATATGTGGTACGCCACTGCTACTGTCAGAGTCGGTTTTCTAAAAATAGTTGCCAATAGTGTCAAATGGGTTGCCTATATACGCGATGAAGTGATTTTAAATCTTTTCGATATGTCAATATTTATCCATCAAATTAATACCCAGTATCTCTGCATACCTTGTATTTTTCAAATGTAAGTGTATGTTAATTATTATAGTAAAAATATTTTTTGCATATTATAAATAAAACTAGCTTTTACCCGCGACTTCGTTCGCGCGAGGTTCGTTATTTGTGTATTAAATAATGACTAATTATTTTCTGTCATCCCATCCCATCCCATCCCATCCCATCCTATCCCCGTCCCCGTCCCTTTCTCCGTCCCCGTCTCCGTACCGTCCCATTTCGTCCCGTCCCGTCCCGTTTCGTCCCGTCTCGTCCCGTCCCGCCTCTCCCCTTCCATCCCATTCCTTCCCTCCCCTTCCCTTTCCGTCCCGTCCCGTCTCGTTCCTTTTCGTCCCGTCCCTTCCTTTTCCGTCCAGTCCCTTCCTGTTCAGTCCCTTCCCGTCCAGTCCCGTACCTTCCCGTCCCGTCCCGTCCCTCCCACTTCCATCCCATTCCTTCCCTTTCCTTTCCGTATCATCCCGTTCCGCCCCGCCCCGCCCCGTCTCGACCCTTCCCGTCCCGTCCCGTCCCGCCCTTTCCCTCCCGTCCAGTCCCGTCCCTTCCCGTCCCGTCCCGCCCCTCCCCTTCCATCCCATCCCCTCCCCTTCCATCCCATCCTTTTCCTTCCCTTTCCGTCCCGTCCGTCCCGCCCCGCCCCGACCAGTCCCGCCCCGCCCCGTCCCGCTTTGCCCCGTCCCGTCCCGTCCCGTTCCGTCCCTTCCCTTCCCGTCCAGTCCCGTCCCGCTCAGTCCCGTCCCGTCCAGTGCGTCCCGTTGCGTCCAGTCTAGTCCCGTTCCGTTTCTTCCCTTATGTCATGTTCACCGTCTTGGACTTAAAAATAAATGTAATTTTCGCAATCAACGTCCCAAAAAACCTCAATAACGACACCCATATCGATTTTTAGGCTTACTTACCCCATTTCACCCCCTAAGGGGTTGATTTTCGGAAAATCACGAAATACGTGTTTGATTATTTGTTTTTAGGAGTACTCCTACGAAGTTTCAAGTCGAAATGTCTATTTAATATTATTTCTCCATACAAAATTGGAACCCCCATTTTACCCCTTTAGGGGTTGAATTTCGAAATATCCTTCCTTATTCCTTGTATACATCATAAAGGGAACCTCTGTGTAAAATTTCAGCTTTCTAGGTCCAAGGGTTTGGGCTGGGCGTTGATGAGTGAGTGAGTGAGTCAGTCAGGACTTTTAGAAATACAGTGAGCGCCAAAAAGCATTGGTCAGTTTCAATTTGTAATAACAATTTATTTGCTTAAATTACACAGTTAATCAGAACTATTTCTTAAAGACTAAGAATGGGAGATTCACTTATGAAAAATGCTGTCGGTTAAATGACTCCCCTCTTGTTGAATGCACTCTTTTAAACGGTGGCCGAAATCTCTCCACGTTGCCGCATATCCTGCAGTACAGCTTCAATATTTTCCCGAATAAACATTTTAAGCTTTTCCAGATTTCTTATCTTTCTTGTAAATACTCTGCTCTTCAAGTAATCCCAAAGAAAAAATCAGGAGTGGTTATGTCCTGCGATCTCGAGGGCTAATGAAGGTCACCATAGCAAGAAATCAGTTTATTTGTAAACGATTGTCGTAGGAGATTCGTATTAATTCTTGCGGTGTAATTTGTAATTTGTAGCACCGTCCTGTTGAAACCAATATTCATTTACTATCTCCTCCTCTATTTGCAATAAAAAGATCTTTAAAGCATGTAATGTCCTTGAGATGTAACCGTTACCGTTTCACCAATTTCCTCGAAAAAATGAGCCCCGACAATCTTTGACGGTGAAACAGCACACCAAACTGTCACTTTCGGAGGATGTCAAACATTGAAACAAAACTCCCAAGTTTCCGATTTATGAAGAAATTATTATTGATTCCATAGGTGAAGTGTATGGGTTTTTATTAGGTATTGAAACTGACCAATGCTTTTTGGCGCTCACTGTATATATAAGATTTATGCGTTAGCAGTTGGCGATCCTGCTAACCTGGTTTGCTCAGTGACGTTAGAGTTCACTGGGTTTGTTTCTGCAATCCAACCTCACATTTTTTTTTAAGAAATCTAAAATTAAAAACTAATTCATATCGTTTATAACTTAAAATTCTGGCGATTGTTTAATTATCACGCAGTAATGTAAACATTTAAAACTAATATGCTACAATATAAAAAAATCAACTTCCAGATGTCTCCTACCAAAGATCTCGATGAAAATGCAAAGGAACACATTCTCCGAGAAGTGCAGGCCAACACCATAGAAGCACTCGAACAGTTCAAGGAGGAATACCCAGAAACCCACTGGTGCGAGCTGCGCTATAAAAAGACAGGAGACACTGTGTTGCATGTTGCTAGTCGATTGGGCCACGTGAACATGGTTACATATTTGTTGACCCACTATGCACCAGCTGTTGATTTCAGGGACCGGGACGACAAAACTGCCTTGCACGAAGCCGCTCAATTTGCACAGTACAATGCGATCGAAGCCTTGTTAAATCACGGTGCAGACGTGAATGCATTAAAACGCGCCGATTGGACTCCCTTAATGCTGGCTTGTACAAAAATCCAAGACAGCAGTTACAAAACTGTTCAGTTATTGCTAAATACAGGTGCGCTGGTGAATTATCAAAACAAGGACGGCTGGACTGTTCTGCACATAATAAGCAGGGAAGGTTCCAGCGAGATTTTAAACCTGTTATTGAAACACGGACTGGACGTCAGGAAAATTACACGAAATGGACGTAGTGCTTTACATGTGGCTGCTTTGCATGGGTGCATCGACGTGGTGAAGCTGCTTTTGATTTTAGGACTTGATGTAAATTTGAAGGATAATTGTGGCAACATCCCGCTGCACGAGGCAGTTTTGGGGGGTAATATTGCTGTCTGTAGTTATCTTTTAAATAATAAACCCGAGGCAGATCTGTGTGCTGTGAATAACATGGGGTTTGGCGTATTACATTTGGCTGCAAGTGTAGGCAATCTGGAGGTTATTAAATATTTAGTGGACGAACTGAAAGTGAATGTTAATGCTAAAAGTCATGCCAGTCTAACGGCTCTTCATTGTGCGGCGCGTAAACGGCATGCAGATGCAATGCAACTTTTAATTTCGCTAGGTGCTGATGTGACCCTTAAAGATAGTTTTGGCAGATGTGCGACTGACTATATTGAAACTTAATTTGACTGTAGTGGGAACGCTATTGGTATTTTGTTTGTGACAAAAATAAATTCATAACAAATATTTTGGTGTTAAAGAGAGAGTAGGGTACTGAAGACAACCAGGTAATTTAACTTCAAGCATAATTACAAATTTGGGAATGTGTGACGATCAACGAGGGGCATATAAGAGCTGAAAATACCGGATCGTAAATTATGAGACCTTAAGTACTGATCTAAATAACTTACTCAAGAGGCAAAGTCCTGGACGTATGAAAACTGAATTAAATGACTTGGAGCTAATGCACATGGTAATCTTAGTTTCCATAGCTTCACTGCTCAGTGATAAAATGAATTTTATTTTATTCTAGAGTTCACAGTAAAGTTAAAGTTGCTTACTGGAAACCTACTAGTGCCTCGACTGATTGTCCTGATGGGGCACAAGAAACCATCCCTAAAGGAGGTTAAGTCTCATTAGCTGGTGCAAGTAGAGGACCAAATTAAGCACTGATTTTAACAACTAACGTGTTTGTATATTTTAGAAAACAAAGCAAGCAAACCTACTTCTGTGGCTGCTACTAGGAAAGAAAGACCATCAATGATGCAACATAGACAAATATACCTATTTAATATAGAGGTTACACCTATTGAAAATTAGAATTGATTAACTAAATTGTTTACAATGAACATCCAAGACGGACACTATAGGCATTGAACCTGTAGAGGAATTAGGTACAGTTTTGACAATTGAAAATCAGCAACATCTCAACTTGCATCGTGCTTGCAATTTCAAGAAATGTGCCTTTGCTGAAGAACGAATTTGTTCGAGAAGACCTTGAAATACAAAAGCATCTAAGAGGATGGGATACCTAACATCATTGTGTTTCGAAGATGGCTTGGTGTAAATTTTTTTTACATTAATAGTAGGATATTGGTTAGCGGAAGTACATAAATTGCGGGATATTAAAATTCTTGTACTGCAAAATCTCCAGAATGAAGATGCTATATGGATCGACGTTCTCTTTTTTTTTTTTTTTTTTTTTAAAGAAGGAATGAGAAAAAATCTTCGAAAGACACCGTGCTAATCTCGGCGTGTTGGATTCACCTAAGAAGGGGACCCAGGCGCCTACCGACTAAAAAACCCCCTTCCTTAATACCATCGATCTGCTGGTACCACCTTTCGGTATAACTTCATGCAGACCGAACCCATTCTTCATCCTCGTCATTCTGTTCCCTTTATTTCTATTGCTAACTTTATGTTATGCCTGTTGTTGTGCCGTTCTTTCATCAATCTCCTTTTGCGAAATAATTTCACAGATCATTTTGTTTATCTCTGTCCAGTTTTCTACGCTCACCAACATTTGGTCTACCAAGTTGTCCCTGGTTAACACAATGTTTGTTTTGTTTTGGCAAGTCGTTCTTTGCCAATTCCATCTTGTGCAACCAAAGATGGTGTTCTCTGGTGTATCCACCTCATCACAGTACATGCACTGGTTGTCTTGTCTCTTTCCAATTCTGTGAAGGTAGCTTTCGAAACAGCCATGCCCAGTCAAGGCCTGGGATAAGTGGTATCCAATTTCGCCGTGGCTTTTGGTGAGCCATGGGTGTTTTTGTGGGATTAGTAGTTTGGTCCACCTTCCTTGCTCTTTGTCTTCGTCCCATTCTTGCTGCCAGCTGTTTAATGTGGATCGACGTTCTGCATACATTTTATCGGCAAAGGCTGGACTCCTGCTGCCACTGAACAATCCAATCAACTGCTGCGAGTCTTGTGAAAGAGTAGCTGGTCTCTGCTGAATCCTTGTTTTCAGATTTAACATACAAAAGAAGCATTATTCAAAGTATATTCATGTTTGTATCTAATCATAGTGATCATTAATGTTATGTTTTCTATTACATGTGTACTTTTAAAATCAACTATAGCCTTAATAAAGTTGTTTTTTAATTTCTCATCCTTTTTCTAATAGACTTGTTTGTCCGTCCGTCCGGGACGCTGTTTCAGCAGCCAAACCGTAAGAGATAGAGAAAAAAGTTATGAAAGTTATATGTTTGGAGTGGTCATGTCAGGTCAGGAACCGAATTTCAGTCTCTAACACTAATTATTATCGTAATTATCCTAATCCGAACTTTTTAGGTTAGATTCTAGGCAAATTTTATCAAGGCGAAGGCAACTGGTAGTTTGCTACCAACAATGACATTATATACGTACGTGTGGTGAATACGCGTTCTATTTGCAAAACGGTCTTTTTTGTTTTATTAAATGAGACATTTGTCTCACTGGACTGCTAGTACTTATTAATTGCACCGATTGTGTGTCGTTGGCACGGAAACTGATAATACAGCTTTACAAGCCAACCACATATAATAAAATTGCTTTTCGTAAGAGTCTTACAAGTTTTTTACAAGGAATACTTCTACTCAAATCAATTGATGGTCTTTTGTGGTCTTTCTGAATCCCACTTACCTTTTGAATTATGTTTCATTGTTAGGTCTGGTAGTCTGAGCTCATTATTTCTGTGCGATTCTTGCATTCTTCTGACGGTAGGTTTCCCAGCTACACAGCTCAGGGAATTTGACAATATCGGAGCAAAATCATTACAATACGTTATTTCAAACTGACTTGCGATGTCAAAGTTAACACAACTTTTGAAAAACAATAAGTTGGGTTACATTGTGTGTTTGCCATTGTACTGATATTAAGCCGATCTTAAAGAAATACAAACAATACCTGATAACATTGTGCAGTTTGCTTGCTATTTTTGTCATTGCTTTACTTTATTTTCTTTTGTCATTATTTGTATATTAAGTTATTAGCCAGCTATTAAAAGCAATTGACAAACGGCCAGAATCTTAACTAAGTGCGACATGTGCCAGGCCGAAACTAAAGCAGAGCTCGCATTTTCAGAACCCTGCAATATTATTATGAAAAAACAAAAGATGTTAGTACTATTTCGTAAATTGACTACATTCGGAAAATCACATTACAAATAAATCTAATGTTTACAAAATTAAAAATACTAGAAAACCAGGGTCAGTAGCTCAGTGCAGCTCGAACTACTGATTTAAGGGTCCGGAGTTCAATCCCTGTTCCCGCTGAAGTTTTAAAAAAATGCGGATAAAAACCTCTACAGACTACCATCATTCTGAAGCGATGTAAAGTCATAGGTCCCTTGTTATTACGATATGTAGCATGTAAAAGATTCATTGCTAGTCTCGGCACAATTCTAAGTAGGAGTTTGACCATATATGACCATAGCAGTTGGTGTCTAAGGTACAGTTGCGGCCCCTACAAACTCAGACACCGACTTTTGACACATTCTGTGATGGACAAGAAATTTACGCCGGCCTGTCATTCGCTTGGTACTGTTTATGTTGGTGGCACTGTAAGTCTATGTCAAATCCGAGATTAGCAGGTTAGGTTTTGGTCAATCTGTGTCAAAACTGACGCAAAACCTAACCTACTAACCTCGAATTTGACATAAACTAACAGTTCCAAGCGAATGAGAGGCCGGCGTAAATTTCTTGTCCATCACAGAATGTGTCAAAAGTCGGTGTCTGAGTGTGTAGGGGCCGCAACTGTACCTATCTGTTATATACTTTGCATGCCTAAATCTATTATTTATTTGGTAATGACACAGTGTGAACTTTTAACCGTTAAAATGCTGATTTTGAAATAACAAAATTGGTACCTATGCAGAAAATATACGTGAAGAAAATACAATTGCAGAGTGGAGATACCAAACAGGTGATGTGCCAAAATCATTAAATTAACGAATTAAGAAAAACGGTATACCGTTTAAAAAACGTTTTTATTCTGTAATTACTGGCGATACATATTACATATACAGGGTTGTTGGTAAAGAATGGGACACAGATTAGTCATAGATTCATTACGTTATAATAAATCGATTAAACCTAATATACCTTAGTACAAAATCCCTTCAGTAAGAGGTTAAGCTGGTATAGTATTCCAACCTTAGAACAGAAAATAGACAGGAAGCCGCATTTGTAAGAAATCCGTGCGACCGCGATGGGTTTTCAAAATGGCGGATGGTTGTTTCCTTTTGGCAGTGGCGTATCATATCGAGAGGGTGCATGTCGCATGTGCAGCAAACAATTTCAACAGTTTTATTAAGTGCACTTTACACTATGTGATTTATGACTACATATGAGTTTGTGTGACTTCAGTCACTGTCTGTAATTTAAATTGCTTCCTCAGATTGTGTGAGTACAAATAATAACCCTATTAGCGTCCCCTTCTATGCCCATGACTATTGTTGTGTACAAGTACGTATGACAAGTGACATGTTCAGAGAAATTATCTCTCTATTTGAAGTGAAAAGTAATATTAATACTTACTGATGGAATGTAATGCCCAAAGTCCTGGTATTTGGGGTCTGAGAACAGCCAAAATTAGTCTCAAACTAACTAAAACCCACAACTGTCAAACCGGTACACACCTCATTAGTCATACATGGGTTTTCAAAATGGCCGTTTCCGTCGCCTAGATGTTACAGCCAAGTTAAATGAAATGCGCCTTCCTGTCTATTTTCTGTTCTAAGATTCCAACCAAAAATTGGAAAGTTATTTAAAATCCAGTACACCATGAAAAGTGAAAGTCATGTCTAAATTGGTTTCATACAATCAGTAAATAATATTCTAATGTCAATCAGCTTTCGAGTAATGACAGTTCATCTGTAAATTGTACATGTAACTGTTTTATTAAGGCATTGTAACATTGTGCATGATTTAAGTAGGTACTAGTTGAGTTTTTAAAAACGTATAGCAGCATAGAAAATTTTGAAAAACGTATATATCTTCCAAACTTCCCAATGCATCTGTCAAATTTGAAGGTTATTATCGAAGTGTCACTGAATGACAATCAAACAGTAATTTTATGAATTAAATTACGAAGTGACTTACTGTTTTCAATGCTGGCCTGATTTTAAATAGCTTTCCAATTTTTGGTTGGAATACTATCAAGAGATCCAAAAAAAACTGTTCCTCAGCGGGCTGTGGAAATTCAACGTATGAATAATATGTTGGTGACACTGTACGTCAATGTCAAATTCGAGGTTAGCAGGTTAGGTTTTCCGTCAGTTATGACACAAAATCACGCAAATTCTAACCTGCTAACCTCGAATTTGACATTGACGTACAGTGTCACCAACATATTATTCATACGTTGAATTTCCACAGCCCGCTGAGGAACAGTTTTTTTTGGATCTCTTGATATATGACACGATACTAATTTTTTGCGAAAATTTACTAATAAATTTTTGAGTAAATTTACTAGTATTTTTCTTAACCCGAAAATGCAACGTATTCAATATTTTTTCGTATATCTTCTTGTGAACCTGCGCAATAGTAAAACATTTTAGGAATATTTGTAATTTATGTGCAGTAAAGTTGGGAGAATTTGTATTTGGAACTGATAAACACAAACATAACCTAAAACGTTGTGCCAGTGGCGTTAATTAAATAGCGACTTGAGTTTATTAAATTCTCTTTTAATTATCATGAGCGATAGTAGCGACAGTGAGTTTATATTTTACATCAGCATCATTACATTCACTGAAAGCTTGGGTACCTAAATTTGTAACTAGTGTGAATTTATCATCTGCGCAGATTTACACGCACATTTATTTTTACGGCCAGATTATTTAGAAAGTGTTTCTAAATAATTTACGCATAAATTTACTATTAAATTTCTTATACAATTTTCTGTTTGCAACGTGCAACAAATTTTAAAATAATTTATGAAAAAATTTACTCGTAAATTTTCGCATAAATATCGTGTCATACCAGCTTTTTATAGGGCCTTGAAGTAAATTTTTTTATTTTTTTGTTAATTTCCACAAATATAGAGATATCGATTTGAAATCCGGTATACATGCTTACTATTATGTACTGCACTAATAAATTTTTACTTCCTTTTACAATAAAGGAAGTATTGGATTCACCCCAAAAATTAGAAATTGAGTTTTCAACAGACCTTCACGTTTTAGAGTCCCCTGAACCCTAAAAACATATTTTTTTTCATTGGTCTGTCTGTCAGAATATTTCAAAATCGAAAAGAAGTATGGCATTAAAACTTCATATATAAGTTTTGTGTAAGTACTATGTAGATGCGACAGCAAGCTTTTGAAGAAAATCGCATAACCGGAAATAAGTGTTTACTCTTGTGATTTTTCAGTTTTTTTCGATTTTTTTCAAAAACAGCTCTAGCGATTTTTTCCAACTCCACATTTTTCTTACATTTTTAATGTGAGATAAGTGATTTTAGAGTTGAATACTTCTAAAATGGGTTTCTTATGTTTTTTTTTATATTTTATATATAGTAGAACACTCTGTATATTATTACATTTTTGAATTCACTTTAAAATTCTAGAGAAAATGTATCTCTTCAACTAACGCTTTATTTTCTACCGTTTTTGTAGAATTTGTAATTTTTGAAAAATTTTGACAAATGCTTAAAAATTTAAAATAAAATTTTTGGTTAATTATAAGATCACTGTAAAAGGAAGTTGTGTGCGTGTACCACACCAGATTTTTTTTATATAAATTAGACTTGACTGCAAGAGGCACTTTACCAATCTTTGAAAACTTTTTTTAACTCTAACTTCGTTATCTGTAACACTTTTTGAAATTTTAGGTTATTATCTGAAAGAGAATTAAAAAGCATAAAAATAATGTACTCTTAGTTCTTATCGTGCAATTATCAAGTAGCCATGATCACAAAAACAATGGTCATATAGTAAAAAGCAATGATAAATCAATTAAGGACATTAGTGACATAAGAATTTGTTCTTTTATGTTTAAGAAAATGCCGCTACATAGCGAATTCTCCAATGCTGAAAGGTTCGTTATGTCGCAGCATTTCCGTAAGCACAAAAAACAAGAAACTGATGTCACCAACGTCATTAACTGATTTCTTGTTGTTTACTAGATTACAATCATTACCCATTGTTTTTGTGATCATGGCTACTTGATAATTGCACGTCTTAATGACAACCAAAAACCTTTGATGGACATTTTAAGGTAAACGGTTGCTCTTACGCTTATGAACTAAGAGTACAATATTTTTGTGTATTTTAATTATGTTTCAGATAATAACCTAAAATTTTAAAAATGTTACAGATAACGAGGTTAGAGCTAAAAAAGTTTTGAAAGATACATAAAGTGCTCCTAACAGTTAAGTATAGTTTATGAAATTTTTCCTGTTAGTGCAGTACATAATAGTAAGTAAGTATACCAAAATTCAAATCGATATCTCTACATCTGCGTAAATTAACAAAAAAAACAAAATAAAAAATTGAACTTTAAGGCCCTATAACTTCTTACTGAAGGAACTTTGTACTAAGGTATATTAGTTTTAATTGATTTATTATAACGTAAGGAATCTATGACTAATCCCATTCTTTACCGAACACCCTGTATATATAATGTAACGCAGAATGTAACTTTAATAAAAAAAAGTTACATAAACTTAAAGAAACTATTTTTCGCAAAAACAGTATATTTATTGCTACCATAACAATTTATAGAATGTGTTCAAACTTTTGTTTGACCATGAATTTAACAAAAAAGTGTAAAAGTAGCTGAAATTGTGTAAACACAAAAGTGCATGGAATTAGGTTACAAAAACTAGTCAAAGCGTGCCAGATAAGTGTTTGTAAACAAAGACTCGGCAGTTTTATCGACGCACTAGGTCAAATTACAAATTACTACAGCGAGCATTTCGACAAGGTTTGCATTATGCGAAGTGTACTAGGTCAAATTGCTAACAATGTATACTATTACGCTATACTAAGTGCATACTGTCGTTTTTTTTATGGTAATATTAGGTCAAAGACACGACACACATTTAATTGTATATAAGCTTCTGTATTATTAATTTAAATCAATATACTTTAAACAATGAGTGTGTATTCATATGTAACGATAGACGAAGGCTAAGATTGTCTGTAAGGGTTGATAAGGTCTGACCAACTCCCGTTACATCTTAAAGCAAACAACAAGTTCCATCTCCTGCCAAGAAACAACCTGGTTCTACAATACTATAAAATTCCACCTTTCGAATTGGATATTGGGAAGGTAAACAGAATCCTTTATGTTCTTGTACCACTAGTTCTAGATTTTTTTGCATTATTTTTATCCGTTTTGATAATACACCAACAGATCTCACACATTGCGCAGGAAAATGTGAATAATAACAACTAATAACTTGCACTTACCAATTTTCTAAGAAAAAACCACTCCTGGACTCCTGTTTTTTAGACCTATCTCATGTGTCCATGCTTCTCTGTCATGTGCTACCTGAAACCATCTCTTTCCTGCTAGTTTTTAATGTCATCATCTAGCCATCTCTTCGGTGGTCTGCCAACACTTCGTTTTGTTTATCTTGGTTATTCTTCATGTCCATCTGTCTTGATCTTGCCTGGCTACATATCCTACCCATTGCCATTTAAGTTCTGACGTAGGTGTTATTATATCAACGACTTTGGTTTGATGAAGAACCAAAGTCGTTTAAATTAAGTAAGGGAATATGATAAGCTGAGAATTCGTATTTCTAATAGTTACATTTATAATAGTAATACATCTTATTACAAATGTATGTCAGTTACGCATAATAGATAAAATTATAAATAATATATTTAAATTAAAAATGTATTTGCAGCTATTGTTGTTATTTAATACGTAAAACAAAAATGCAATGTTTAAAATTAAGTAGCTTTTTAATTGCATGACCTACTAGATGTGCGTTACCTAGGAAACATTGCCATGATATGATGCTTTCAATAAAAAATGTAAACTAAAACGGGCCTTAGTCCGCTATAACTTAGCTCACAGCAATAATAATTAATATCCTTTCAGTATATAGCGAATTTGTATTGTTATGTATCATGCTGTATCAGGCTAAAACGGTGACGACGGCAACGCACCAGTTTGTAACGGTACGAAATGGGTTTTGCGACAAGCCAAACAATGCTAAACGACTAGCGCGTAAGCTAACTCAAAATCGGGAATGTATTACATAGGACCGCTGCCTCAACCCGTTACAAAATAGTTGCCGACTAACTTCAGTGGAGCGATGGGGGTTCAACACGAGATAATGGAACGGTTGTAACTTATGAATTACTGCTCATTTTACTTAATTACAACTTTTAATTTCTTTGATTCAAATTATCCCTTCGAGTAGTCAGGTATGCCAAGGTTCAATGTATAAACTCAAATATAGAGAACACATAAAATAAAGGGTTTATTTTATTTAACTATATACAATTCAAATAATAAAAATAAAATAATATGATTTCGTGTATTTTACAAAACAACCGATGACTTAATGTAGCAAACGGATGGGCGAAGATTTGACAGTTAGGCAACTCAATTTGCTACGCCTGACCGGTTGCCTTCTTCTGGCCTTTCGGAACTGATACAAAGAGAGCCGTGGTTGGGGGCGTTCTCTAACGGTCAAAGCTAGAAGCACGAGAATAATTACGTCAGTTGTGTTTACGATTTGTTCGTGTGATAAAAAGGGTTAGAAATTCGTTTATTCAGGGGTGCTGTGTTTGAACTTTATGCAAGGCATAGGCCCGCCTTGTTAAAGCTATACTGCAATGCCCGGAAATCGTTTAACAAGCGAAATGACAGTGAACCCAATTACTTTACGTGCTAGTGCAGTAATAACCTCAAATAAAGTTTACGTATCAAATTTTGCCTCTGAAGCTCTTATTTTAATACAAGGTCACTACGGGGGGTAACTGGAAGCTAGCTAACAACGTTCCAAAAGGTGAGCGAAACCCTTTTAAATTTTATAAGTAACTTTCGTGTTCTGGTGCGGCAAGAATTAAGGACACTGCAGGTGTTTTCTGAATGTATGTAATTTGTTTCCTAAAAGGTGATTGAAGCTCTAAATTTGTATATTGGGAAACTTAGTAAGTTTTGGGGAGCGGATTCAAAGGTATAATAGCTTAATAGGCGCTTAATTAGCGGGCCACATTAAGCTACGATCGGGAACGATTTCGAGCAGGCAAAAGGTTTGCAACTTAATAGGCGCTTAATCAGCGGGCCACATCAAGCTATGGAAGAGAGCGGTTACAAGGAGGATTTATCCGGAAATCACAGGCGCTTATTCAGTGGGCCACTTTGATCTGCAACAGGAATTCAGGTTGTTTCTAGGATATGCTGGTCACAGAAAAACAAGTGTCTTTAACAGCTTTCGTTCTTTGCTTTTATACTTTACCAGTCCTCCTTATCTAGGATGAAGTTCGGGCAGGAGTGCGTGAAATACGGCCGCTCGATGTCTCGCGCAGAGCGACAGTTCAACAGTATTATCTTCATCCTCGCGTCTTGGAGATGCATTTTCCTGATTGTGGCGAAGTTTTAGCGGCGACCAAATTAGCAAGCATTATATTGTCTAGAAATAATAATTTCGGCCGGCGCTAACGTCTCAATAACACAGGGCAACGGCCTAATAAACGAAAAGCAGATCTTAATTTCCAAGGCGCCACCACGATTCCTTCTTTTCAAAGTGCCGTATTCATTAATAAATGTTAGCAACAACTTCGGCAGAATGTTCTGTCTTTAGCTGTTCTGGTCAATGTATGGGTACTCATGTGTCCAGTCTCTGATATTTTTGAGTCAGGAGCATTTTCTTCGGCCTCGTCCCCTTTTTTCCATCGATTTTTCTTTCTATAATGAGCTGTAAGATGTTGCATTTATAATCTCGGTACAAGTGCCTAGATATGCTGGTTTCCTTTTTCTTATAATTGTTAGCAGTTGCTTTTCTTTGTGCATTCTTCTCAGCGCCTCTTCGTTTGTAATGTGTTCTGTAGCTTCTTCTTTTGTACATTAATGCTAAAATTTCTGGAGTCATCCAGGGTTTTTTGTTACTATTGGAATGATGTACAATAATGGTATTTTGTGTATTAATGATGGTAGATTTTAACTTATTCCAAACGAATTCTAGGTGTTCTGCATTTACTGTATTATTATTCGTTCATGCAATCCATGCATTTTTATATTTTTATTTAGTTCGTGCTTTAATGCTTTGTGTTGTCTTGGGTCTTTTAATTTTTGTACATCTGGTTTTTTATGCTTTTTCTTTTATTTGCGCGTATAGTTGTTCAACTTCTGCATATGGTTTATCCGCCGTGGGGGCGTATGTCTGGATGATGTTGATATTTTTTGGCGTTGCTTTTAACTGTATTAGCATTGCACGATCTGATAGTGGTACGAAGTTAATTATCGTTTTATTCGTGTCTTTATTAACTATATCGGCGACACCGTTTCGGTGGTATGCACTGTTGTTACCTGAGTAATATTTATATCGTATTTTTTCCTATATTACATTTTCCCCACCCCGGCCACTTTGTCTTTGATATTCCCATAATGTCTACATTAAGTCTATTTATGTTTTGGGCTACATTATAAGCCTTGCATGCCATATACAGGCTTCTCACGTTTCATGTACCTATTCTGGTATGTATTTTCTGTTTTATATCATGTTTCTTACCGCTGTTTTTTTCTATTATATTTTTCATTGTTTTTGTTCCATCGTCAATGAATTTCGCAGGATGACGACCTGGGAGGCCCTGTTGTCTGATTGCGAATTTCCTCACCTGCCGTATCTCAGGTTGCGATTCCCGTGATAAGTAGCTTGATATGGTTTTAATTGTGTTGCCATATTTTTTTTCTTGGGAGTATAGTGTTGTAGTTTCCCCTGGCTTTCCACACCGCAGTGTCACAGCCGGTTAAATCGTTATTCGATTTTCGCCCATGAGTAGATATATGTCCTGTAAGCCTTACCAATGTCATTCATCTTGAGCCCTACGTCATTATTGATACTGCTGCTGCCTAGCATCATCATATCCATATCTGGATACCCTTACTTGGTTTAGCCTGTAGGTCAATACAGTCTACCGAGGTGTGGCGCTTGGAGCCAGCAAGTGAAAGTTGGGTGCCTCGTGAGAACCAGTTGTTTGGAACCTCTGCCCGACTATGCCGTTTGAAGTGACCGTCCAGTCCAAAAGGTGCTACGTCTGCGACGCAACCCTACACCCCCCACGATTCCCACACGAGAAAAATGCATAGGTGAACCCACCGAGGAAAGTGGAAGCATAAGAGACACCTTTCAACTATAACCTTGGCAGTGTCCTGGTCAGCGAGCCATGTGCAACATCATCGGACTTACTTTTCGAGAACTCACTTGAACAGCTTGCTAAACCCCTTTTACACTGAAAAAATACACACACAAACCGCCTGCGCACCATCAAAAGAAACCACAGTTAAATAAACATGAAATGTATTAGCAAATCATTTAAATGGATAAAGGTTGAATACATAAAAATATGAAATGGGTTAGCAATGGTTAAATATGTAAAATTACGTAACGTCTTAATCTAGCGGTAAACTTGACATCAACTATTGAAATAACTTGTAAACGGTATTAACACTGAATTATCAAAATTATGACTCAATAAACGGCAATAATAAACTTAGCCGACGGGACGGAACCTGGGATAATCCCACTAACAAAGACAAATTCGAAACCCGCACGGAAATTGGCAGAACGGCATGAAACGATAAACGGGAGCTTCGCGACACTTGAATAAGCCGATGCTGAGATTTCACAGAGTCCGTTAAACGACGTATTAAGGAGTTGCCGCCCGACGATAATCGAAAAACTCAAAGGCTTAAATCAGTAAACAATAACGCTAAGTTCGCCCAACGGCCAAAGCTACCACGTGCAGTTCAATAAGTCCATAAAATGCGAAACACACAGCAATTGCGTTCTCAAAACAACGGCAAATCTAATATCGAGACAATATTTGCGGCGCGCACTTACTCAAAACAAACATACGCCGCTTATCACACATTAAACAACCGCACAGCCTCTCCCACGCGAACACCGAAGGGCCAAGCAGGGAGAAGACCAACTCCAAAAACACTTGTTGCCCTTTGCGACGCCGGGACAACTCTGTCCCGAAAACGCGCGGATTACCTCGCCATCTAAAAATAGTGGAGGCTAGCATTCGTACTTGCTCTCTAACATACGGTAACTGTCTTTTATTTTGGCTCAAAACGCAAGCGATTATACAACAAATTCACGTTTGCGGCGGATCGATAAGAAACACGTGCGTGGCTTTTCTAGCGTGCCAATAGGCCCGAAACCGAGCGATAACACAGAATGAGTGCATTTAAAACTGCTGACTGCAAGCGAATAATTCGAAATACCCATATACAGGCGGAATCGTAATTTCGGAATCGAGAAAATAATGCTAATTAGCCGTAAGTTCATACAAACTAAAAATGACCTTACAATGCAATAGATGTAAATTCAAATGAGTAAACTGCCAGTGCATTAATGTCCGTCAGAGCTAACGCGCGTGGTTGAAAGTGCAGTTTTTGCAAGTTTCCCGTGAAGCAAGCGAAACAGGCTAGAACGAGATGCTGAATGCGAGATACGCGGACAAACAGTGCATTATTGGAGGTGCAAAAGTTGCAGGAGCAAGTGGTTCCTTCTTGTCACTGAAAACTGGAGAAGTGCCCTAATAATAAGTATATTAGTGTAAGACGTTAAAACAATGCCACTTCTTTGATAATTGGTGTCCTAAGCCAGTTTTCATCATAGTTTGTCAGCCACAGGAGCTGCAAGCCACCCGACGAGCTTATAGCATCGCCACCGGCCGTTGTAAATGCACAGAGAGCAGTTTTCGGCTTCCAGTTATGTGAGGAGGCTCGCTAAAACGTGGAAATAGGTGCATTAATTAATTACCTGACTGCACTTACAAAGGTTTGTGATTTTTTAAAGTCTAAAAGTACGTATCTGGAAAAATTGTACAACGCCGGGTCGTCACATTCCAACATGGGGATTTCAACTGTTAATTACTCGTATAAACATGCATCATTGCTCGTAGAAACATGCAAGCTCGCTCTTAGTTTGGATACATAAATAATCACTGTTTATGTATGTAATCACCATTTATGTATGTGTTCTTGTTTTATATGTCTGTGTGAAAAGTCAATATATATTCTTGCGTTTTCTTATGTGTCCTTTTTTAGTAAACCGGTTTATATCAGATGGTCCTTTTTTGTTGTTTGCTGTTTCTCGATTGGTTTCGGAACATGATTCAGAATTTAAAGTATCACCTGGAACATAATCTTTGTCTTTTTGCGAGTCATCTGAATCGTAATCTTCATTGTCGTTATTTGAAGCTAATTCATCAACAGAAGTGGTGGGCAATACGTTTTGTTCTAAAGATAGCTCTGCAGCCGAGCTAGGGTTTACCATTGGATGCATTGTGTCAACATGAGATAGTAACAATTCCCGAGTCTGGTATTGCTGATGCTCGGTGAATCATCATAGTTTTGTTTATTAATTGCCGAAATAGCATTGTTATCGACAAAACGTTGGTTAAATATAACTGCAGACCCAGAATTGTTTGATACCGACATGCCAATTGACTTTTGTAAGGCAAGTCTTACCAACCTTTTCCCTCTGCTTTCCATAGCCTGGAAATAAAAATTGCATTACTTAATTTAATTTAAAATATTATAGATCAAAATACATGTATTTTATGTAAAGCAATTTACTCACCTATATATGTTATAATTTCAAATATACCGCCCAACTGGCAAGCTACCACATTCGCGGCTTTTCCGGCTTCCCTGAAATATTAACCTATAAATTAATCTGCATGCTTTTGAATTTTTGTGTAGACACGCTCATATCTTTGGAAAAGTATTTACTACAAGTACGCTTTGACACTTACCTTATTGTATTTTCCACAGAAAGTAAGCAGTAATTATTCAATATTGACTGGTAACAATCTACACATTAACAGAACACTGTTGCATACCGCCTCCAAAACAATTTAACAACTAGTGGTGCAGTACTAAACTAAACAGTGGTAATTCCCGCAGGTCGGGTGCGGTAACATAAAGAATGGTATAGTACACAGCTAAAATGCCGTATATCCAACTTTCCTTCAACATACGACATTTTAGCTTCTTAGAGAAATGACGTAGTGGATATACCACGTTTTATTTTTTAAGATTGTGGCGAAAGTATACGGATATCCTACTGCGTTTTAGCTAAGCCATAAGATATAAAATCGTCATACGAATCCAGATATACCAATAACACAATTTCGGAAAAATTGGAGTTACCACGTTTTTATTAAGTACGGCAGATATTGCTAGCGGCTATGAGTTGGGGCGTCACGAAGGAAGTGAGACAGACAACCAACTGACCAACTGACCTACTTAGTGCAAGAAAATGTTTTCGTTTGTGTGAACTGAACAAACTGCATTCTGTTCGTTTGTATTTCGAATTACGAACCAAATGTGATGAATTTATTCCTGTCGACAAGTAGATTGAACGAGTAAAGTGTAGGTTAAAGTAGCGCGAAAACTAACCTTAAAATTGTTTCAGTTTGGATTTAAGTATAGTTAGTTACAAATTCATTTTAAAAGTTGTAAGAACATTGCAATCAGCTGTGTAAATATACCGGGTGACTATAAATGATTGTGATTTTTTTCTTAGGTTGGCACTGTTTATGTTGGTGGCACTGTAAGTCTATGTCAAATTCGAGGTTAGCAGGTTAGGTTTTGCTTCAGCTTTAACACAGAATGACGCAAAACCTAACCTGCTAACCTCAAATTTGACATAGACTTACAGTGCCACCAACATAAACAGTGCCAAACTAAGAAAAAAAATCACAATCATTTATAGTCACCCGGTAGATTTCCGGGGTATAACTTGTCCAATGCGCGATTTCTCTGACGCTGTAAAAATATTGTAATTAACAGAGCAGCAACAAAAAGGTAATTAAAATTGTTAGAGTAGTCAGAAAGTTATTTGATATGATTGATTAAGGGGCTTTTACGTTTCAGCATCCTTTTTAACTATGCGTATGCTGTTACTTCTAAAAACTCACGTTGTGTGGAAGAAGCTGAAATGCGCAATTCTCCCCAAAGCGATTGTGAAAACGCTGTGTGGAAGAAGTGACAAATTGTTAATAAATCAATACAGAGAGAAAAGGCCAAAAATTCTATCTATAGGAATAGTATCTACTTCAAAATTATCAAATTAATTTTTAGTTCAACATTACGTGTTTTAGAGAACTGTGAAATACTTTCAAAACAACATACAATACGCCAAGTGTAGGCTATTGAGAACAACAAATTGGAAGTAAAGAAATTCAACAGCGGAAACAAATACACGAGCAATTAAAATTCAAAAATGAGTTGTTACAAAAGTTATTAGATAAATGTATGTACAGTGGTATTAAAGTTACTTTTCATTAAAATAACGTATACCTATAGTCTATTTTTTTAAAATCAGCTGTCAAAGTGTTGTCAAGTTGGTATGAAGAGTTGAAACTAGTAGTGTATTTCACAATGTAGGTTGGCCGCGTCGAGCCGTTCAAGGTCATCGACGCTGTCATTGCGCATAACTGTCATTGCGCATAACTGTCATTGGGTTTGTGTTGAAAAATTAACGCACAAAATTTTAAAAGATGCCTTCGCAAAAAAAAGGTAGTGGGCAGCCCCTCACAGAGCGAGAAAAAATAGCCCTGATTCGGTATTGCGAAGAGGTGAAAGTTGACAAACCTGAATTGACTAAGAAGGCGATTTGTGAGAAGGCCTCGAACATATTCAATGTATCGTATTAAATACCTATTTTCGAAATTCTCATTTATTTCCGTAAATACTTTACTAGATACATTGGACGTCTGTACTCAAGATATGTACTTTAAAACGACAAAATGAGTTGAACCCCGAAAAAAAGGACGGTCCAAAGTTAATTATAAAACTGACCCAGCCTTTTATTATAGAAAAAAAGATTTGGGTAGACATATTCATGCCCTGCATGCAAAAAAACAACATTTCACCCTTGATGACCACCATCAATATGCAATTGGGTAGACATATTCATGCCCTGCATGCAAAAAAAAACAACATTTCACCCTTGATGACCACCATCAATATGCAAACAATGAATGTGATTTTATTTGTTGTCACGGTAAACGTTTTCCCGTTTTCTATTCTTGTTAAATTGCTTTCATATAGCTGCCTGGTGGCTTGTATAAGCGTAGGTTCTATGTCAAGTTTTTTCATCTCTCTCCACAATCTAGATGTTGGTACACTATCACTTTTTCGAGGTCTATTAAAACCATGTGTGTTTCTCTGTTTCTTTGTACTCTTTTTATAAGTACTAACTTCAACGAGAATAAGTTATCTATTGTGGATCGGCCTGCTCGAAAGCCCGCCTGTTCTTCTGGTTGCTTTGCTTCTATTTCTTTCTCAATGAAGTTTTTTAATATTCGTGAGTATATTCTGCTCAATGTATTTATGACTGCTATTCCTCGATAGTTTGTTGGGTCAACTTTAGGTCCTTTCTTATGTATGGGAGTTATATAGGATGTTTTCCATTCCTGTGGGATATTCTCCCCATTAATACATCGTTGATATAGGGTTTTCAGCATGGTAATTAATTTTTCTGGTGCTTACCTTCTTAGTTCTGGGTAGATACCTCCTGGTCCGGGAGCTTTCTTCAATTTTGTTTGCATAACAGTTTCTTTCAACTGATCTACGTCTATACGTACTGGTCTACCATTATGTACGAAAGAACATGCTCTACAAAATACTCTGTATATAGAAGTATCTACATCCTACATAAACCTATCATATTAAAAACTTACATTTTATTGAAACGTTTAACCATGCACTTTTGACATTTCAATTACGTTAGACAGACATAACCTCAATTTTTTAAAAATGGACTGTAAGTATATTTAATTTTTATATGTATAACAACAAATTAATATGAGTGTTATTTTATTTTGAGGAAATGAAACACATCCTCTAAAATACCACTCTCAAAAGTGATATCTTGCAATTTTCTATTTAATGTTCTAATTGTAGGGTATGACAAATGTAGCTCACGAATTGTATTAGATCCACTAGAACCACAAGTAAACTTTCATCTCAAAGCTGGTGCTACCGTTTTATTTGACCGGGGTGTAGTACTTGCTTTTTTCGATGCATTGCCTCAATTTGATCATGATTCAAGATGTTTTGAAAAGCCGATTTTCTTTTTCTTTCCAAATGTAATTTAATACTCTTCTCTATTATTTTTTTTAAATTACTATTCTTCTGTTGAGGTTCTTTATGACTTTGTTTTGATTTGCAATCTTCTTCTTTATGTACTACCATCTCCATTTCGGAGGTTGGCTGTCATCATTGCTATTGTAACTTTGGAAGCTGCGGCCTTAAATAAGTCAGATGACGTGACATTAAACCATTTTCGCAAATTCCTAAGCCAGGATATTCTTCTCCTTCCAATAGATCTTTTTCCTACAATTTTTCCTTGGATTATGAGTTGCAGAATCTCATACTGTGGACCTCTCATGATGTGGCCTAGATATTGCAATTTTCTTTTTTTCACTTTCTGTAGGATCTCTACTTCTTTCTCCATCCTTCTCAGAACCTCTACGTTGGTCACATGTTCTGTCCATGATATTCTCAACATCTTACGATAGGCCCACATATCGAAGGCTTCTAATTTCCGCTCACAATACTTACCCGTTGAGGGTCCAAGCTTCCACACCATACAAAAGGACTGGTAATACATAACATTTGAGCATCCGAGTTCTTAGGTTCAGGCTCAGATCGCGACTACAGAGTAAATTCTTGATCTTCACAAAGGATGCACGGGCTTTCTCAATGCGGATCTTTATTTTTGAACAATAATCCGCGGAACAGTTGACATTTGTACCTAGTTAGTCATACCTCTCGACTCTTTCTAGCCTTTCACCTTCCACATACAGATGTTCATTGGGCACTTCAGTTTTGGTAACAATCATGTACTTGGTCTTCTTAACATTGAGTGTCAGACTATATTCTCGACTGACTGTGGTGACCTTATTCAACATGTTCTGTAGGTCTTGCATGTTTTCGGCGAGAAGTACTCTATCGTCCGCATAACGCAGATTGTTCAGTGGAGTGCCGTTAACTCGTATTCCACCGGCAACATTTTCGAGGGCTTTGGTGAAGATTTCCTCTGAGTAAACGTTGAAGAGCGGTGGTGAAAGGACACATCCTTGTCTGACTCCTCGCTTGATTTCCACTGCTTTCGTCAGTTCAGATTGGACGCGAACAGAAGCACTTTGGTTTAGATATAGTTTTACTATTATTTGTATATCTCGTGTGTCGAGGTTTTTTCGTTCCAGTGCTTCTATTAGTTGCTTGTGATTTGCAATAATGTATTTTAATTTAGAAACTTCCAAAATGTTGTCGCTGTCAAAATGAGGGGTATATACAGCACTAAGTTTTGCTAGAAAATTATCCGTAACTTTGTTTTCAAAATGTGGTTGAACATTTTTATCTTCATTATCTGAAGAGAATTCGCTTCCACAACTGTTTATATGGAATAATGATGGCACTGCATTATATTTTAGTCTGTTACATGGGGTTTTACCTGTTAAGAGCTTGTCCCGTGTAAAATGTTCTTCGCATAATCTGTACGATTTTTCAGGCTGCAAGATCTTAATACCAGGTCTTTCTACCCATACTTTTTTATAAGTGTAATTTTTTGGAAACCTAAACACAGAAATGTTCTTGCTGGAATGGTTCTTACATCCAACTGCTGAACAGCCAGTGATTTTAGTAAAATGTATTAACAATAATGATCTTCGACACTGAAATGTCAAAGAGGCTAAAGATAATGAATGAATGCACTAACAAAAAATCACATAAAGAGAATGCCACTTGTAATTTCAGCAAAAACTACAAACGTCAAATGACATTAATAATTTCCATGACCGGTTGTCACTTTGCATTTGTCACACAATTCAGCAGGTCATGGAAATTGGTTCCAACCTATCAGCATTGATCACTTGTATGTCCTATCTCTAATCTTAATATACAGGGTCTCTATTGCGCTTGTGCGCCTGGTTGCGTATTTACGTATTACTAGAGTTCCTAAATTAGGAACTCTACACGTATTACAAGTTTGTCTTTTTACTTCCTTTTACAATAAAAAAAGTATTGGATTCACCCCAAAAATTCGAAATTGAGTTTTCAACAGATCTTCACGTTTTAGAGTCCCCTGAACCCAAAAAACATATTTTTTTTCATTGGTCTGTCTGTCTGTGTGTGTCTGTCTGTCTGTGAACAGAATATCTCAAAAACGAAAAGAGGTATGGCGTTGAAACTTCATATATAAGTTTTGTGTACCACGTAGATGAGACAACAAGATTTTGAAGAAAATCGCTTAACCGGAAGTAGGTGTTTACTCTTATGATTTTTCAGTTTTTTCGATTTTTTCAAAAACGGCTCTAAAGATTTTTTTCAACCTTTACATGTTTATTACAATTTTAATGTGTATTGATGTGAGATAGGTGATTTTCCAGTTGAATACTTCTAAAGTGGGTTTCTTTTGTTTTTTTTCTATTTTTTTCATTAACTCCTATTTTAAATAAAACACCCGGTATATTATTACATTTTCGAATTTACCTTAAAATTCTAGAGAAAATTTGTCTCTTCAACTAACGCTCTATTTTGTACCGTTTTTGTAGAATTTGTAATTTTTGAAAATTTTTGACAAACTTTTAAAAATTAAAAATGAAATTTTTGAGTAATTATAAGATCGCTGTAAAAGGAAGTTGTGTGCGTGTATCACACCAGATTTTTTATTTTAAAGGCATACGTCTACGGCCTCCTGGATTAATATTAATCCAGGAGGTCGTGCCTACCATGGAGTAAGAGGGAAGGAGACCGCTCACCATGTTACAAGGTAAAGGTTCAGGGTTATTTCAATTCCCCCAACTGGGGGCGGGCTGCTATAGGGATCTTGCGTCCCTCTTCAGCCAAGAACGGGAATTATAGGATGGGTGAGAGAAAGAAGGGGTGGAGAATGGAAGAGAGGCGAGGAAAGGTGGAGAAGTACTGCCCCGGCATTCGCCTCAGAGAAGGTACTCTGTTGACTCAGGAAAACCACCTAAAAACCTGAATCAGAGCAGACGGCCAGGGGAATCGAACCCGCGACCTCCCGAATACTAAGCAGATGGCACTACTCTACAGAGCTCGGTCCATGCTACATACTCTGCGATGATATTTACGGCTCTACAGTATCTACCACTCGCAGCTCTGGTGTTCCACGCCGGGTTCTCGATCTGTCACGTGATCGTGGCATACGACAGCTGCGGCAAATCAAAACGTAAACAAACCCCCACCCTTCCGCCAACTAACCCGTCGCGGGACATTTGCACCGCGAGTGGCAGACTACGGTACTACTAAAGAGCCGCAAATATCAATGCAGGTTTTGGCGAGCGACCTGCATGGGAATCGGTCTCCTTACCTCTTACTTCATGGTGCCTACGTAACAGCTAATTTATCAAAAACCCAACAGATGGCGCCAAAGTACGTTGGCCTCAGAATCACAAAATTTATAAAATGTGGCGGGCTGCGTAGAGACGTTAGTCTCGCATTAATCTAGGAGGCCGTGGTGTGTATTCAAAACTTTCCCCTAACCACACACAGCGCCGCAATATTAGGAATCTTCCGTGATGTGTAGCACTATACTAAATTTCAAATAAGCATGCAGTCGATGGCGCTCTAAACTCAAACTCAGTTTTACACCAGAAAGTTTGTCTAATCGTGTTTCACAATAATTTTGTCCTATATCATTCAAGTAAACATTGTAGGCCAGCCAATTTTGTGCACTCATTATCGATTTTCTATTTCCAGTTTTAGGATTCATACCCAATGTCAAATTGAGAATTTTGAAAAATAATAGGTGATTTTCAGATGGTTGTAATGACGCCTCGACACCGCAACAAGTGGTACAAGAGGATCGATTATGTATGTATGTATGTATGTAATGATCACTTTGTTTTGACCAATCACGGCCATAGTTATGATTACTAGTTAAGCCTGTATGACACGACGGTAAATTTTGTGCAAAATTTACTTGTAAATTTTCAAATAAATTTACTCATATTTTTTTTAAACACAATTTCCTGTTTGCAATGTGTGCTAAATTTGATGTTAAATTTGACATGCGCACATGCGTAGTAGCAAATCTTTTAAGTCGAAACAGTACCCTAGAGGGTGTTGGTTAAAGTATACGTTTGTTTTCATGTTATTTGTCGTTTGTTTGCTATTTTCTGAGATTGGGTTAGAGTGTTTATCCTAGATAGGAGCGCCAACATTAAACAAGTAGTTGAACAATGCTAATGAAATTCAGGTAATGTTTATGTTTACATTCCGCGTCATGCGCTGCAGTTTAGTCTGATTACGATACTTTTGCGCATTTTGACACGCATATTTACCAGAAAATTTAGAACAAGTTCTAAATAATTTACATGAAAATTCAGCGCAAAATTTAGCAGCCAATTTTTTGTATGCAACGGTGCTTAATATTTTTATGAAAATTTTGCATAAAATTTATCGTCGTGTCATACAGGCTTTATTTTCAAGTACGGCATGCTTATTTAAAATTTAGTATACAGTGTGACCAGTAAAGTCCGCATCATATAGGATTTTTTTTTAATAGCTTTTTTCAAAATTTGACTTTGGCATCAATTTGTGCTTCGATAGAGATGAAAATTAACCAAAAAAATAGTAGTCACGTCATTCGCATTATCTGTCAAATTTTATTTTTTTTTTCAAAAAAAATTCAAAAGTGGGGTTATTTCTCAAAATATCGAAAAAAGTTATTAGAAAAGTTTTTCTAAATGCAATTTTCAGCCCATATGCAAAATTTCAGCTGTATAAGATAATTTAGATTTTTTGCCCATTTTTTTTAAATTGCACCACTGTTGCAAAGTAAGACTCAACGCAACCTACATAAAACTTCTTAGTTTTGACAATGCTTTATTTCACACACATTTTCTTTAAAGTAGCGCCATATTAAATGTGTGTTTTTCTACAAAATCCAAATACCTAGGGCTATTAAAATTTGGTCACATGTGATGCAAAGTTAATTTGTTTTTGACCATGTATAATGTAACTCCATAAAATAACTATTTTTGAAAACGCAGTTTGTGTCTAAAAGTAATACATTTTATGAAGTTACATTATACAGGGTCAAAAACAAATTAACTTTGCATCACATGTGACCAAATTTTAATAGCTCTATTTGGATTTTATAGAAAAACACACATTTAATATGGCGCTACTTTATAGAAAATGTGTGTGAAATAAAGCATTGTCAAAACTAAGAAGTTTTATGTAGGTTGCGTTGAGTCTTACTTTGCAACAGTGGTGCAATTTAAAAAAATGGGCAAAAAATCTAAAATTATTTTATACAGCTGAAATTTTGCATATGGGCTGAAAATTGCATTTAGAAAAACTTTTTCTAATAACTTTTTTCGATATTTTGAGAAATAACCCCACTTTTGAAAAAAAAATAAAATTTAACAGATAATGCGAATGACGTGACTACTATTTCTTTGGTTAATTTTCATCTCGTTCGAAGCACAAATTGATGACAAGGTCAAATTTTGAAAAAAGCTATTAATAAAAAAAAATCCCATATGATGCAGACTTTGCTGGTCACACTGTATGTAATGTGTTTCAATTAACCAAGATAGGTAAACATTATATTATTGGAATATAGGTGGGTATAATTCTAAAGTTAGTAACTACTGTTGTAGTTTTGCTGTTGTGCGATAATTTGGACAAGCATTCGATAGTTTTGAATGGTTGGCGCTATATTTTTTCGTTTGCGGTTGGCAACGAAGCAATGGCCGAAATGCAGTTGGCAACAGTGTTGCCAGCATGGGCGATTTTCCGCCATTTGGGCTACTCGGATAGCTCTGTTTGCTAAAAAATTTATGATTTTGCGACAAAGCGAAATCTGGGCTATTTTCCGAAAAATATTGGCGATAATTGGGCTAATTATTGAGCATACTTGATTTCAATTCTATATTTCGTAATTCTTACAAAAAAATACCGAGATGAGTGAGAAAAACTTCCTGAATTTAAAAGTATTACATGATACTACCCAAAACAAACTTCTGTATATAAGCTCGATTTTGTTATTTCTTTAGGTTGGGTAAAACGGGGACCATGCCTTTTGTACTGTGTGCCGTTCAATGAATTTTACAAATGCTGGTGGAACATTCATATTTAAAGAAATTTCAAAATGGTCGTTAATGCTTTTCACAATACCATTAAGTAATGCTGTGGCCGAACGCTTATTTTCTGTGATGACTGTGGTAAAATGCAAATTGCGAAATTCAATGAAGACAGAATTGCTAGACGCAATACTTATGCTTAGAGTTAATTTTATTAATGAAAAGATTTGTTGGACTTTTTGCATATTCTACCAGGTGATTATAAATGCTTTTCCATCAAGTTGCCTTTGAAATATTTTTTGTATGAATAGTATGTTAGTAATTCATATTGTATGTTAGTGGCACTGTAAGTCTATGTCAAATTCAAAGTTAGCAAAGATGATACAAATGAGGAAGACCTCTTAAATAAATTAACAGAAGAAATTCAAGGAATAATTTAATACTGTTTACCATAATGTTTTCTTTATTCTGTAGTAGCAAAGAACATATAACATGTTATATGCTCTTTGGTAGTAGGTATAGTTTTATTACATATTAACGATTATTGCATAAGTTGTAAGACGCATTTTTTAAAATAAATATCTATTATATTAATTTGCCGTTTTCGTTATTGAATTATTTCAGGAAATTATAAATTTCTAAAAAACAACTATGTATTTAATTTAGTTGGCTATTTTTGGGCTACCTAGACATATGGAAAAGGCGATTCGGCAATGTGGAATACTGGCAACACTGGTTGGCAATAGGCAATTATCGGTAGTTGCTATTATCCATATAATGTAATACATATATGCTATTATCCGTGTTTTAATGTTGATATTAGCCATTTTCGGGAATTAAAGCCTGATATATTTAACATTTGCCAGTCGTCGGTGGGATAATCTATCGTTACAGGAGTTTGTTTAAATATTTTCAGTCGGTGCTTGCAATATATCTATAATATAACCTAAAATACACAAAACTTGCCATTACAGGCTGGTATCTTAAAAATTTAGTGTGGCTGCTGCCATATGCAACCTAGGGAAACGCCAGTGATAACTATCAACGTTGCCTTTACATGATCTGTGCTGTGCAGCGATGCTTTGTTTCATCGGTCTCTCTGCGTGCATAAAATGCATTTGTTTATATCGTTCTACTGAAGTTATTAATCGACGTAGATTCTTCAGTTTTGACTATAAACATTATAATTTATGGTTTGTTTTTCCTACAGTTCCATTAATTTTAATTTGCAACAAACTTAACAAAGTTCTTTGTGTTACATATGTCGCCAGACGCACTGTATATAAACAGTACAATATTTCTATGTGTAATAATATTTTAGTAAGTAAATGAACGACAAGCATTCGTAATATGAATTTCCTTCTTTCAGAACCGTAGCAGAACTTCAAGTGTAGCACCTGATGGAATAGCGACAAGATGTCTATCCTGATTCTGTAGATCTACATCAGAGGCTTCAGGTATAAATTTAAACAATTGTCACTTTTAACATGGGAAACGATTGTTAACAGTCATAAAACACTTCAGTCAGTCAAAAGTATGTAGCCTTTTACATTGTGGGTAAATTCTTTGAATATAAAACCTCAGGAAAGAGCGTTTCGTATAAAAATAGGCAAAAGTTGGGTCTTCAATATGGCAGATAGGTGTTTCCGCTTGTCATTGACCAGTGGCGTTACGAGATAAAGGGGTAGCAAAACTGTTAAGTTTAAGTAGAGAAGTAAACCCTTTATAAACATTTAAGTGTCGATGAAATCACAACATTAGAGCAAATAATATTTTATTTACCTTTGAATAAAATTAATTTTGTACACAATTGGCATTAATAATACTTTTACAAATATAATGTATTCGTACATTTAAATATGCATTACAAACACTTTTATGGCTTGCTAATGGTGTAATATCATGTGGAATCATATGGAAAATGTTTTTTCGTGTAAAGAAACTTAAACTTTTGAGGAGAGAGCGAGTTTGTTTATAGGACGTTTGTGCTGCTCTCTTCTCAAAGCTTTTTCATAGTGAAAACATATATTGATCACATCATCACTGGTTTAAGTTAAGGCCCCATTAGATTTATGGTAACTGAGAGAATCCAAAAAATCTTCATGTTTGCCATACAATTGTGAAACGCAGTCCTCACATTACAGTTTTTTGCCCAATTTGGAGGAAACAATCCAGCTATGTATGTCACAATGCCTACACGATATAGCGAGAGTGGATCATAATCGAATGCATAAATATGATCACTTAGGATGTCTGTTTTATCCTTTTCTTCATCTACTTGTAATAAGTTTGGTTCAGACTGGTAGATAATTTGTACAGGATATTTCTTCGTACCAGAACCAACATTTAAAATGTTAATGTCCTGTAGTGGAATACAGTTCCTCGCTCCTTTATCTCCGTATTTCTGCATGAATTAAGATTTTTTCTATATGCAGCAGTAAATTGTCTACAGGTGGGATTATTATTATTACATCCCAAAAAATAATTCAATGTGATCCTGATTTAATTTATAAGTAGGGATAAATTGTAAAGGTCCATCTTTTACATAATTATCATATACAGTGAAATCTCCCATAAGCGGACACGTACGGTGCCAACGTTTTTGTCTGGTTATTAGAGGCGTCCGCTTAAAGGAAAAATCCATTTTTATGTTTAAAAAAGTTGTATTATGCAAAGGTATGCGCGCTAACAATACAGACAAGAATATAAAATAATTGAAACAAAGTTATGTAATAGTTGTTACAAAATCTAAAATACTCATTTGACGTAAGTGTTTTTCTGACTGTTTATTATATTTTCCGCATAGTTACCGCTACGGCAACTATGAAATTAGTTTATCAAAATGTTAAACACTCATGAAAAAACGCTGGACGTAGTATGTGTTGTAGCGCAATAAAAAAACCACAGTGTATACAGTAGACGCCGCTTAATGTTATCACCTTGGGACTTGGCAAAAGTGATAACAATAACCAAAGCATAACAAAATCCGAAATTAACAAAAATGCAATTATATTTAATAAAAAACAAACTCTTATATAATAATTTTTTTATGAAAACTTACTCGCACATAAATGGACCATCTACACGAGCATCTTTGTTTCGCACATGTGTAAACCACAATTTTAAAGCTGATTCCACCTCCTGATCTTTTCCACATTACTTTATCATTAGAAACAGCTGCATTTTCGATTTCTAATCTCTTTTAAAATTTTGCACAATAATGGAAATTTTTAATTGAACGGCAGCATTTCTTTGACTCATTTTGGGCAGTTTATCATATTTAACTAAAATGTCTTAATTTTTCCCTAAGGGATAGATCTTTGCGTTTGGACATTGTTATTCCCTAACACGCGCGAGAGAACAGACAGCAACTGACTGGTGCAAATTGTAAATTGCAATTAACTTTAATCGCTTTTTCGACAAAACGCGTGGACGCTAAACTGAGAAACCCGATACATATCAATTGCATTTTGCTGATTTCACCCAGTATGAGGCAGTGTTTGTTACTGTTAGTAAAGAAAACAAGTGCCGATAGATATCTGACCAGGAAACAGCCACATATATATGCAGTGGGTTAAGCATTTTAAAAATACATACACACATACCTGCTAAAAATTTCTGAGAAGCCGATAAAACGATGACATTAACTGAATTCTTGATCACAATATACGATGCATTTTACATGCATTGGTGTACAGCTGGTCTGTACATTGTGATTTCGATAACAATAGCAGAATGATAACATTAACCGTGATTACAATATGCGGCGTCTACTGTATATAATATAAGACGATATGATTTTATATGAAGTGCATTTTTTAAGATATCTGGAATTATATTATACAGGTTAACTGCAAAATGTAAGAAGCTCCTTGTACCAATATTCTTTTTACAAGTGGATAATTTAAAATGTTGTTTTGTTTATTTCTTGTTAAATAACTGATGTTGTATATGTCCGTGTAATATAGATGTGTTTTTATGGATTTTACTTAGAATAGATTTGCAATAAACTTGCCTTATATCAAATAATTTAGTTTCCGTAAATAATTGATCAGTACTGTATCTACTACATTTTTTAAACATTATTTTAATAATCAACTTTTGAAGAATCTCAAGACACCTAACCGTGGTTTTGACTACTCCTCCCAACCAATAATGCCATAATTCAAATGATATTTAACTAATGAAAGGTATACGTGTTTTAGATTACATATGGGAAGAAATTGTCTTAGATGTCTAAAACCATAACAAACGCTTGTATGTTTCGTCACTAAATGATTCACATGCATATCCCATTTCAAATCACTATCTAAAATAACCCCCGAATATTTTGCGCTCTGTACTTTTTCTACACGGGTAAGACATTTACAATTATTTTGGTTACATTCCCTTTTGTGTAACACAATATAATTATAGTCGGGTAAATTATTGTGATATGAGGTAAAAGGCACACATTTTGTTTTAGTAATGCTAATCGTAAGTAAATTTCTGTCAAGCTGCTTTTTTATGTTATTTAAATCTTCGCTGACTATATCATTTAACATTAACCAGTCATTTCCCATATATTGAGATGGTATTGAGCCCGCTACTCAACTCTGCTACTCAACTCTGCTTGCAGCACAAATAAATAAAGCAAGTCAGATAGCACAGAGTTGGGGTAGTTCATACAACTGCAAGATTTAGCGTATAAATTTCAATTCGTAATTACATTTGCAAAGCAATGCCAGTACTAATGAAATGATTTAGAGTACAAAAGGCAAAGGGCAGAGCTCGTTTTTCATAGATTGGAGTCGATAATTTTAAATTAGCCAAAAATAAGAGGTTTGTGCAAAATTAAAGCCAGACCAAATAAATACAACTGTCACAGAAAGGTTTATAATATGTGCGTGTTAAATGAAGCGTAGATGTCAGAATAATTAAATAGGATTTGTTTATGAGCATTTTAAATAAAGGTAAAAGAAGCAGAATTATTATAATACGTTGCAAAGAGCATAAACCAGGTAGAACATGGCAATTGTAATAATAGACAGCAATATTTGAAAATCTGGGAGAAGTAGACAGTGGATAAAAATACAAGGAATAGGACACACAACAGGATGTGAAACAAAATTGGTGATGGAAGTGGACAAGTCAGTGTAATTACGTGAGAGTGAAAAGACAATTTAAATAAAACAAAGCGTAGTGGCGCTATGAGACAATTTAAAACCGAATTGAAAGGACAATATTTTAGAATTAGAAATTTTGTAAATAATTTTAGTTATAAGAAATATTAGTTTAAGAAATTGTTGTATTGAACTTGGTCTACATCCGTTTTTTGTATTCTAGATAGGCAATTGTTAATAACGACCAACAAAACAAAAGAAAAAAACAGTTGAATAAAAATGAATTCTTGACACAGATTTTGGCCTCTGATTTAAATAAAGTTTTTATATAGTTAGATTCAATTTAAATTAATAAAAAGTACACCATTGTGTTGGCAATTTACCCGTGTATGTGGATTTTAATTTCCCTCGAATAAAATTAAATTCCTCCGATACCACATTCCGAGGATCCAACCGAGGCCAGCTCAAGCTTACGATATTTAATCACGGGCACATTCGAGTTCCTGAGCCTGGGATTTTAACCGCAGCCCATCCGCACAGCATATAGGAGGCCCCCGCAACAGCCGTAGCATTGCAGGACCCCGCATCCGGCAGATACAATTTGGAGCCACCATCCGAGCAGTTACCGCAGCGCTGCAGAGAACTAAGATTAGTTTTTTCAACCAAAATATCGGCGTTAGAAACCGGGAAGTTATGAAATGAACGAGAGGACTTCTTACTGAAGGGAGATCCGAGCAGATTAAAAGTTTTAAGCATCCATTGAAAGCAAATTATCCAGCATTAGCATAAAAATCCAGATTTGAGGTTAGAAAAAACAATTGCATGTTGGCGTCTCTTAACAAGCAAGGATCGATTTTGCCTAAAAACAAAAGATAGTGACTCCGTTGAAGGCGCGAGTATTTAAAATTACCTGATCGAATGCTCATAAAAACTCCTTTTGTAAAATTAATTCACAAACGCGAACCGCAACTAATTAAACCGATTTGTGTAACACATTGGCAGCGCAGTAAAGTACCTACCGCGCGAATGAACTACATTCACAGCCCATTGGCGTACCACATTAATTTTCAAATTAACGAATCAGGGAACTTAGCTTTGAGATATGAGTTTTTCTCTTGCCTACCGAGCTAGCTTCTGTAATATTAAATTGCAGGTGAATGAATTATAGTAAAGGGTATAATACTGTAATTAACGAACCCAGTAAATACTGAATTATTTTTAATCAGTCTATAAAATTTAACCAATAATTAAAAATTTGTTTTGGGCTCCTACTAAGAATTACATTTTATTATAATATCATAATTATATCAAACAGTAGCACGAGCATCATTACAATATATTGCCACTCAGTGTATCATCCGCATATGACAATAGCGTTCCTTTTAACTTTAGTGGCAATAGTTCATTAATATAAAGAATGAAAAATAGTGGACCGAGTATAGTACCTTGAGGTACTCTATGTTTGATTTCCAAAGGATCACTTAAACTGTTTGCTACCTTAACATATTGTATCCTATTCCTAAGATAACTTGTTATTAATTTGTGCGCCATACCTCGTATACCAAAATCATACAACTTTTCTAATAAAATATTATAGTTAACGGTATTGAATGCTTTTGCCAGATCGAGACACACTGCTATAGTGGGCACGCTATTGTCAATGTTTTTATATAGAACCTCTGTAAGTTTTGCTATTGCATCCTGTGTGCTTAATTTCCTTCTGAAACCGAATTGGTGAGAACTAAAAAGATTGTGTATATTAATAAATTCCAGCAACCTTTTGTTAAGATACTTTTCAAAAACCTTTGCAAGATATGATATTAGAGAAATAGGCCGGTAGTTAGTAAGTAGCTTTGTGTCGCCAGATTTATGAATTGGTCTCACTATAGCAGTCTTAAACAAATCTGGAGAAATCCCAGATTGAAATATTCTATTTATGAGATCTGAAAAAGGACTTGCAATTAACTCAGCTATTTCGTGTAAAGTTTCAGCAGTTATCCCATCATGTCCAGGAGCTTTCTTGCGTTTTAATGATTTTATGTGTAATGTAATTTCTTGTGCGTTTGCTGGAGCAGCTAGGAATATGCTTTTTGAATTTATGGTCTTTTGAATATTGTATGTAAGTTACCATTATGTTTATTTTTCTTTTAATTTCATCTGCAACTGACGTAAAAAAAAGTATTTAATTCATTTGTAATCGTTTGAGAATCATTGATAACCGAGTGCTGAACAATAATAATTGATATTACTTGGGATTGTTAACCTCTGTCAAGTGAATTGTTTACTATATTCCGTATATGTCTAGCATCATTCGGATTTAAATTATTTTTTTCCCTGTAGTACTTATATTTTACATTAGTAATTAATTATTTATTCGGTTTCGATAAAATTTATACTCGATTAGTGCTTCATGATCATTAAAACGTTTGTATTTTTGAAAAAGTTTATCGCACACTTTCATAGACTATTCGAGTCCATTAGTTATCCATGGTTTTCTGTGTGTATTCCTTACAACTTTCTTGACTTTTATTGTATCATATAATATGTCTACAAATTTATTGGTATTATATTTAGGTCATCATCTGGCGCAAACAGATCACACCAGCTTTCATTTAATAAATTATCTTTTAATCTTTCTAAATTAATAGACATTACTATTTTCTTCAGTTTCATTTGTTCACAAATTTTAAAAAACTTACTGAGGTTCAAAATTATGGAAAGATGATCTGTTATTGTTGTTCCTAATATTAGCGGAAATATATTTTGTTTTTCTAAATTACTTTTAATAAAAATGTGGTCTATGCATGTTTTTGACTCATTATGAAATCTGGTATATCCGTTTATACAAGACAAGAAGCCATACTGGTATAAATTATTTAAGTATATAGTAGTTTCTAAAGTGTGTTGCAGAATATTGATGTTGATATCACCTATAATTATTTCATTTTGATTGTTACAGTAGTCTCTAAGATAAATTTCCAGATTATTGTTGAGTTCATCAATGTTAATAGATGAAGGTCAATAAATAACTATTACATACATATTCTTAGAACTACACGAGATACAAATTCGAAGACACTTAATTTGGCCAATATTAATAACTTCATAATTATTCATCAATTAGAAAATTTACCATTGAATGAATGGGAAAATGTATGATTGCAATTAGGCTGCAGTCCCACTGAGCCACCACCCACAACCATCAACTGCCATCAACTAAGAAAATGCGCTGCGATCTCGCTGCAGCTTGTGGTCACCATCGCCAACCACTATGCAATTAAATTTCGCACGTATTTGACACTTGCAACCGCTAGTAATAAATGACGTTTTGTTTATTTGCCGAATTGAAAATGTGGGTATCTTCAAGTAGTTCTGATTCAGAGAGGGAAGAAGTATTAAGAAACTAATATTTGTCGAAGAATAAATTAAAAGCAGCGTAAAGTGTGGGTGCGAGAAATATTTTTACACAGGGAGCAACTTGGAGAATACCATCAACTGGTGCCACAATTAATTAACGATAAAGAAAAGTTCTACAGCTACTACAGTATGAATCTAGATTGTTACAATTTTTTGGTATCAAAGGTCAAACCTTTATTTTAATCTTTACGTTTCAAACACCGCGAAATATCTAGCGCTTGCGCATCGTTAACCAGCGACGTGTATCGTCCACCAATATTCGGGTCGGTTGGAAATTTCAAAATGATTGATGGCCATGGGTGGCTAGCGGTGGTTCAGTCCTTCCATCTCTTTATTGATCTTCTTTTCATGCCGTGTTGTCAATTCAGTAATCATCATGGCTATGCATTCCAATCCTCTGTTGTTTAAACTTAATATCTTTTGACTTGACCCTCTACGCGTGCGGTTCTCAGTACAGCTCTGCTTCTTGTTTACAAACGTTTCCGTGGCACGATATAAGACTTCGTCTTGTTCAACATCTCGGAGACTCTGGACCTCTTGTTACAATATTTATTTTTTCTTTCTAGCTTATAACTTTTCTTGCCTTGAGATGTTCTATTTGTATCGCATGTTTTTTTTTCTTTTTTGACTTGCACCACTTTTTACCTGGATTATTATAATAGCCAAATTTATGCTACCCCGCAAGCTTTTTTATCTATAAGTAGTGTGTTGCCTATCCTACAGTCGTCGAGTTGGACCCTACGCCTTGTGATTTCAACCTCTAACTTTTCTATTAAAATCAATGTTCTCACAATTCCTTTGTTTATCTTGTGTTTTCTTTTTCACCCATTTTCTTGCTTGTTTCCTTGAAAAAAACTAGAAATTGAAGATAAATTGGCAAAAAAATCACCTTGTCTTCTGCATAATTTCAGTTAATTGATGTAGAAAACCATGCACAAAATCAGCATATTTATATTTTCTATTTTCGTTTGAATTTCTATGATAATTAGAGAGTGGATATTTAGGTTATGTAGCAAACCAAGCCACTACCAGTGCCACCTACCGCAGTAAGCGCATACCAAGCACAATACGCCAAACTGCAGCGAACTATCAGAAAGTCTGCGTTCTACTTTAGTGCGGTAATCACAAGTGAGATGGCGTTGTCAGTTATTTGTCGCCATGGATATATTAGTACAGGATACGTTCACTACATGTAAACGTACGTCGAATCTTAAAATAACATATCACGGAGTTCGATACATTCCCCCATTTCATTCTAACCTGTATCAATTTATTTCTCTCTCCCTTTAGACGTATTTCATACAATGTTTCGTACGCTTAATTTTGAAGTTTTGAAATGAAAACGTCAGAAGTGTCATTCAATTACACAGTTTATTCTTCGAAAATTGAACTTTAGCAATGAGAACGTGCATAATTTGTTCTATTTCTTATAATTCTTCAAGCGAAGACGCCTCTTTTCACCGGTGTGTTAAGTAGACAGTTTGTTTAATAAAAACCGTCTTTAAAAATTATTTCAGTTTTCCAAAGGACAATTTCTTGAAGAATAAATGGATAACATGTAAAGTGCAAGACAAAATCAAATTTTTAAAAGATCCGTTTTGTTCAAAACATTTTCAACATTCTGATATGAAGAATGTAGAAAACCCTTTAAAATTAAAAAAAAATATTTAGTTTCTTCCAAATTCCTGACCTTTCCCACAACAGCCAAGTCCCCTAGTCCCAGTTTAGTAGAAGATCATTGTGATACCAATAAAGGTTTATTAGTGTATAATTTACAGTTCCTGCTAACATTATTAGACTCACTCATATATCTGAGTTTTTTTCCATTTACATTGAAATATCGCCTAATAAGGGAGGCAATCTCCTGCACTACTTTAGTGTTAGGGCTGCCTAACAACAAAGGAGTAAAAATTTGGACAGAATACTGTCGATAATAGAAATTTTTAATTAAATCACAATAATTTGTTATGGTTAGAGTGCTGCAGGATTGAAGTGTGTTTTATTAGAGGCGTTATTTATCGTGTTTTAGAAGAAAACTCCTGTTTTTGCGATATTGACCAGAAACTAAACGAACGAGCACATTCCGTGCTGTACGCCCAAACTTATTTTGCACTCTTGCTGCAGATTACACATGACAGACCCTATTGAAAATTGTATTTCCAATATTTTCATCCCTATTCAATTTTGTTCTCCGATGCATCCTTTCGTAGTTAATAGCCAAAAACCAGTGCTACTACCAGTCTCAGGGGTATTTTTTGAGACTACGGGTATGTGCATCACTACTGGGGTAGAGAATTTTTTTGATATTCCCAATGCCATTAGGGATTTAAATATTAATAAAATTACTAATTTTAAATTTTGGCTTAGACCAAATCACGGGTGAGTCAAGTAACATAACCATCAAACAAATTCTTGCAAGGCATATAACAATGAAAAATACTATGTACAGTGAAATCTCTCATAAGCGGACACGCACGGTGCCAAAGTTTTTGTCTGGTTATTAGAGGCGTCCGCTTAAGGGAAAAATCCATTTTTATGTTTAAAAAAGTTGTGTTATGCAAAGGTATACCATACGCGCTAACAATACAGATAAGACTAATAAAATAATTGAAACAAAGTTATGTAATAGTTGTTACAAAATCTAAAATACTCGTTTGACGTAAGGGTTTTTTCTGTCTGCTTATTATACTTTCCACATGTATTTCTAAATATTTTGACAGTTTGAATACTTTAAAGTCATTACTTTCTTGAGCAAAGCATTTAACATTTTTCACTGTTACTGCTTCCGTGTAGGTCTTGATTACATTCTCACAAATTTCTAAGTCGCCATCGTTTTTTAATACTGCCAACTGCACATTAACAGCTGATTCAACTGAAATTTCGGTTACATCATGTTCCACGATTATTTCTTTGTCAATGTTTAAAAATTCGTCAGGGTCGACGTCTTCGGTTTCTGGGATATTTCTATACAGTTCAGCCACTACTGATATGGGTAAATCGTCCTTTGGTTCAAATTGATTACAGCGGCGTAACTTGATACCCACAGACTCCGCGGCCGGGGGAGCCTGAGGATAAATTCTTCCTATTTTTATTTTTATCATAATGGACTGCCCACGCAAAAGGCAAAGTAGTTTTGAATTGCAGGCCTCTAAAATCAAGGGACATGGATTGTTTTGTAATAATGTAGTGCATAGGGTAATGAAAGTGTCGAATTTCCTGCAGCCATAACGCTGATTTGAGTTGATTTAATACCGCCCATATTGCAAAAGAATTCTATAATTTAACACGATCACTAAATGTTGGATTTATGGATTGTTTTGACGCCTCACGACATTAGCTGTCCGTACAAGAGAGATTCACAGTCAAAAAATTGTTGAAAAATGGTGTCCGTGTCCGTTTAAGAGAGTGTCTGTTTAATAGAGACAATTCTATTAGTAAAGTTAATGCAAGTAAGTTGGTTCCCAACAAAATGTCCGTGTAAGAGAAGTGTCCGCTTATTAGAGGTGTCCGGTAAGGGAGATTTCACTGTAGATGTTTACTATTTTTTTCTGAAAATGGACCTTTTTCAAGCTAATTTTACTTAACTATTATTGTACATTTAATTGTTAAAACGTTTATCAATTTATTAAGTATTGGATAGCTACAACGTTGCAGTGGCAGAACTTCATTGGAAGAGGCCCAGGTTCCATGAACATTTTTGGCCCCTAAATACGTAGTAACATTTGTGAAATACATTTCTGTCGACTGATGGTGGGCCCCCCTTGAGCTGAGGGCCTGGGTCTTTTCAACCCTCTGAACCCCATTTAGTCGAGCCACTGCCACGTTGACTGTATTTACGTTGTCATCATCATTATACAAGCTGGCGCAAAAGTCCTCACTCGATTTCCTAAGGCAGTAACTTTGTTTGTAAATGAAAAGAATTGGTTCTGTTTGTTGATTATGTTTATTTAGACGTTTAATTTTTTTCCCATTAAATCTCGAAGACAATATCGGTCAAGTGGACACCGCCAGAGTTGATGAAAATTCGGGCTCGTTTCACAGCATTTTTCATGACTTTTCTCAAAACTTCTGGCGATAAATTCTCCACTTCTAGTCAGATGTTTTCTTTTAAGGCCGCCAAGGTCTGTGGCTTGTTTGTATAGACTCGTGACTTCAGAAAACCCCAAAGAAAGAAGTCTGGAACGGTCAAATTGGGCGATCTTGCGGGCCAGTGCAGATCTCCAAAACGAGAGATGAAGCGGTCGGCAAAAGCTTGCTTCAGAATATCCACTGTCGTTCATGCTGTGTGTGCGGTTGCACTTATAAGAGAACATCTTTAAGTCTTTCACCAAAATTCGCTGTAAAGACCGTCTACCGATGCCCAAGTGCGTGGCCCGTCGTCTGGTGGATGTTTGAGGGTCCTCTTGGACATCTGCAGCCACAGCAGCGATATTCTCGACCGAACGGCTACTCCGGGGCCGGCCACGTCTGAAACTGTCCCGTATTGAGCCAGTCTCCTCGAGGCGAGTGGCTAGACGCCACAGTGTTTGCACATTTGATGCCACACGACCAGGGAATCGACAACAAATTTCACGTGGAGCCAAAAGCACTGACCGATTATTTGTCAAAAACATTGACACAAATTGTTTCGCGTTTTTGAGGAGTATAGCGATCCATGGTTTGTCTATGTGTATTCTGCTTCTGTTTGTTTCACGAATGTCAAAGTCGCGATGACATAAGATGCCATTTGCAAAAATGAGAGCATGTTCCGATAGGGTGATTACTTTTGCGCCACCTGTTATATTATATCCCTGCTTTTATATTTAATACAAGCTACAGAAAGAATTATTATTCTTCAGCACCTTAACACTGACAGGTTATGGAGGCCGTAGATTAGTTTCTATACGGCATTCTTTCTTGTTTCACAACTGCGGGTGTGTCCTGGCCTTTCCTATTATTTTTCCAGGCTTTTCAACCACAGGTTTTCCTCCAGTTGTACCATGGTTTTTAGGTCCTTCAATATGCTGCCCTCTCATTGTAACTAATATAAAACATAATGCACAATCAAATAAGCACGGCTATTTATTTAATATCCAACTGTTTTGTGCTAAAATGCAGAATTTGAGGCCAATTACACTGCTAACTCTTTTCCTTATAATTTTGGTTATGGTTACTAGAGAAACATTAAATAATGATTAATATTAACAATAGCAGATATTGGCCTCAAATTCTGCATTTTTCCCATTGTTGCATGTATCAAAGTTCTGCTTCCTTTTTATTTATTTATTTATAATGTTAGACGGCTGAGCCGATAAAACATATCAATCGAAAACTAGAGCTAGTAAGATATTTAAACTTAACTAAAAATTAAAATTTAAGGCAAGTAATAATGTAGTAAATAACAAGATAAAGAATTCTACTTGCAACTCTTGCAAACTTGAAAATTTTACACAATGAAATTATACAACTACAGCTATTAATTTAAATTAACCATCAATTTGTCCAAGGCGTTTTTAAAGGCGCACAGACAACTGACTCGGGAAGAGCGTTCCAATCTCCAAAAATTCTGTTGAATAAACAGAACTGTCGACACATTTTATTAAATCTTTCGCGCACTAGCTTGAACTCGTGGCCACGCAACCGCACATTCTCACTAGTCACAAACCCTTCAATGACTACAGTGTACCGTGGAGGATTTTATATCTCTATTAGGTCACCTCTTAAATGTCTTTCAGAAATCGATGATAGCCCCAATACCTGCAGCCTCTGTTCATATGGCAGTTTTCGAATAGTTAGCGATAACTTGGTGATACGTCTTTGGGCAAGTTCAAGAGCATGAATATCTTTAGCAAGGTAAGGCTTCCAAACGCAGGACGCATACTCCAAAATTGGCCGAATATAGGTTTTATAAATTTTCGCTAAAAGTTGAGGAGACATGTTTTTAAAAGCGATTGAAACTAGGTACAACACGGTATGTACTTTCTGATCCGACGCCTGAGAGGGCAGAAGGAACCGTGAAAGAAGAAGAAGAAGAAGAAGATGATTGTTTTAGCAATGTGGTACTCCCATTTAAAATCCGACGACACGGTGACCCCAAAATCTCTTTGTTGATAAACCGCCTTTATAAGCACAGTGTTCAGAAAATACGTGTAGCTTGGGTTGTTGTATCCCATGTGCAACACACTGCATTTTTGTTCGTTGAGCTCTAACAGCCACTTCAAACACCATTCTCGGAGTCGCAAAAGGTCATTTTCTACCATTCTTCAAAATGGTGCATCTTGTAAAGGACAAACTCAGTTTCAGAGCAAAGTAGTGTTCACAAACTTCTTTTATCAGGATCATTAATTTCCTTTCAACCTCTGACAAGTTAAAACGATTAGACATGGTGACCTAAAAAAGTTATCATGAAACATGATGCTTACTACTTCTTACTTCCACTGGCGCTACATCCCTCTGTGGGATTTGGCCTTTTCGATCACCTTTGTCCATTTCTTCCTGTCTTTAATTGTTATTTTCCAGTTGGTTACACCTATCTTCTTGATGTCTCTGCGAACCTCATCTAACCACCTTGCTGCTGGTCTACCCACTCTCCTGGTTTCTTGTGGTTTCCAGAACGTGAGAATCTTTGGTGCTTTTCCCTCTCCCATTCTATATATGTGCCCAAACCAGCTTAGTCTTCTTGCTTTTATATAATTTGAGATTGTTTCATTGTTTATTAAAGCATGTAATTCATAATTCATTCTGGGTCTCCAATTTCCGTCCTCGTCTTGGATTGGTCCAAAGATTTTCCTTAACACTTTACGTTCAAAACACTGTAATTTGTTTTGGTCACTATCACTCAGGGTCCAGGTTTCACACCCATACACAACAACCGGTCTTATTACACTCTGATATATAACTAACTTGTCTCTTTTACTTAAAAGCCTCGAGTTCAGTAGGATATTATTTGCATACATCGCTTTTTTGCCTGCTTGTAATCGCGCCGCTACTTCTTCACTTATTTTATTTTGTTGATTTAGGAGAGAACCAAGGTATTTAAAGGAACTCACGATTTCATACTTATTGTTATTAATTTCTATGTATCGCAGACCCCCTCCAATTTCCTTGTCCTCCCTACACATCATTATTTTTGTTTTTTCGGCGCTTATCACTAGCCCTCTCCTTGCTGCTTCTTCTTGAAGTATTTCGACTTTTTCTGTTAAATCTTTCAAGCTTCTTGACACTAAAGTAATATCGTCTGCGTATATACACATTTGTGTTAGCTTTGTATTTATCCAACCTGTTACACTAATGCTTCTGATGCATGCTTCTATTGCCAAGTTGAAGAGGGTGGCTGAGAGTGGGTCTCCCTGTTTGACTCCGTTGCTGACTTCAAAACTATCGGTTTCCTCTGTTTGTATCATTACTTTCGCTTCAGTTCTCGTTAACGTCATTTCTGTCAGGCGAATAAGCTTTTGTGGTATCCCTAAGGATAGGAGATCATTTTTTAATGCTTCTCGGGACAACAAATCGAATGCCTGTTTAAAGTCGATGAAGATAATGTAAAGCAGTATGTTATGCTCTCTACATTTTTCTAGAGTTTGTCGCATGATATGTATATTATCTGTTGTTCCCCTGTTTGGTCGGAAGCCGTATTGTTGCTCACTTAAAATTGATTCAGAGTATAGAGTTAATTTGCTGTTAATTAAGCTTGAGAGTATTTTGTAAGCTATATTTAGCAGCGTGATGCTGCGGTAGTTACTGCAAACTGTCTTGTCCCCCTTTTTATGTATGGGGTAAATTACGCCCATCCTCCAGTCATTCGGCATTTGTTCGACTTCCCATACTTTCAGTATTAGATTGTGCAATCTCTCCCATAGGAATGTTCCGCCGTTCTTTATCAACTCTGCTATTATAGCATCACTTCCTGGGGCTTTAGAGTTTTTCAAGTTTTGTATGATTTTCATTGTTTCTGTAAATGTAGGTGGCTCCAATTCTATTTCTGCTGTTTGCACTTCAAGCTTCCCTACCTTTTCAGTATTTTGAGGTGTTGCTAGTCCTTCAAAGTGCTCTTGCCACCTATCTAGGATTTCCTTCGTCTCAGTAACATTTCCTCCTCTCTTATCCTTGCATACATTAACTCTGGGTCTGAATTCTCCTGTTAGTTCTCTTGTAATTTTGTAGAATTTCTTACTGTTATTATTCTTTCCTGCTTCCTTTAGTTTTTGCATTTTTGTTTTCAGGACTTGTTTTTTTTTGCTTCTACAGAGTTTATTCGATTCTTTCCTTTTCAGTTCATAGGCTACCTTAGACTCTTCCGTCGGGTTATTTAAATATTTTATTCGTAGAGTATTCTTTTCTTGCACTTTTTCTTGGCACTCCCTGTCGAACCATTCCTCATGTCTCTTTTTACTTATTGGGAGGGTTTCATTTGCTACATTTATCAAAGTTGATTTTATATTATTCCAATCTGCTTCTAAGTTGTTTGTTAGTTGTTTCTCTGTTAAGCGAAGCTTAATTTTTCTTTGGCATTCTTTTAGTGTTGTTTGGGCTTGAAGCTTTTCGGTATTCCATTTCTTCGTTTTAGTTCCCTTGGCTTTCTTTACGGTTGCGATTCGTTGACGTATTCTACCTTTGACCAGGAGGTGATCGGAATCACAGTTAGCTTCACGGTAGCTTCTAATATCCTGTACGTTGGATGCCCAACGCTTTGATACTAGCACGTGGTCAATTTGGTTCATGTTTTGCGTTCCTGGTATGATCCAGGTTCCTTTGTGTGTCCTTTTATGTTGAAAGAAAGTGCTGCTTATTTTCAAGTTGAATTCGTCTGCTAATTGGCATAGCATTTTGCCATTTTCACTAGTTTCTGTGTGTAATGAATACTTCCCAGCTACCGTTTTGAAAGCTACTTCTCCTCCAATTTTTGCATTAAAATCCCCCAGCACTACGAGCATATCATGTTTTGGGATTTTTTCACACATGTCTGACAAGTCATCATAAAATTCTTCAATTACTCGCTCTTCCGCGTTTTCAGTTGGCGCATAAGCGCATATGAATGACATATTACAGAATTTTCCTCTTATTCGCAGTTTGCAAATTCTTTCATTTTTAGGTTCAAAGCCCAGTAGGGCAGCTCTCGTTTTATTACTTATAAAGAAGCCCGTGCCATATTCTCCTTGTTTGCCAGGCTTTCCGCTATATAGAAAAGTAAACTTATTTTTTCTTAGTTCTCCATAATCCTTCCAGCGCACTTCTTGCACTGCTAGAATATCTATATTATAATTTTCTTGCTCGCGGGCTATTTCGTTCATTTTTCCTATTTGCAACATGGTTCTTACATTCCATGTTGCAAAGGTGAGTTCTGGTGATCTCTTCTTCGCAGCTAAGGTTTTTTTACGGTGATTGCTCGCTACACATTCGCCCAACCTACCAATTGTAGGGTCTGTTTGCACTAAAGTTTGCTTATACTGTGAGGAGTCCGGGGGCTTCGCTTGGGTCGTCATCATATTTCCGTCTGGCTTATTGTTTAGTTGCTATGCTTCTTCGTCCCGCTCATCCTCATCGCTGAACTGGGTTTTATCAGGTTTGCGTTGTTTGTCTTTTGACAGTGTTTTGTTTTTTTTATTTTTCGGCTTTACTTGTTTTTCTGGTGTACCCGTTGAACTGCTACCTTCTTCTCTTCCTCTCTTTTTCGTAGTGTCTTCCATAAGTTCTTGCAGTTCCTTTTCCGAGACTTTTCTGCCTTCTACTATTATTTTTTATTAATTTAAAGTACCATCTTAAATTGACATTAATAAATCTACCTAACTACTTGTTTTAATCATGCAAAAGGTTTTACGGGCTGGCCATCTTAATGCTCGTTCTTTAGTTGCACATTTTGCTGAAATAAAAACTATAATCTTACATCATAATTTTGATATACTTGCTATAAGTGAAACATGGCTAAAAAGTAATATAAGAAATGATGTAATTGAGGTACCTGGTTATGTTTTTGAAAGAATGGATCGTGGGGGTAATGTCAGAGGTGGAGGAGTTGGTATTTACATAAAAAACAATATAAAATATTCCCTTATTCCAAGTGGTAGGGAAATTGAACAGATATGGTTGAAGATTTTACTTTTAAATTCTGAGTGCTGCGCTTTTGGCGTAGTTTATAACCCCGATGAAAGTTACCATAAATATTTTTTTGAACATTTTGAAACTGCAGTATCCTCAATTCAACCTACAGTTGATTATGTTTTTTGCCTTGGTGATTTTAATGTTGATCTTTTAGATATTAATAGATCGGCTTGTGAGTTAGTAGTAAACACCTTTGAAGGCCTTGGGTTGAAACAACTGATAAATCAGCCAACTCGAATTACTTTTCTGACAGCTACTCTTTTGGACTATTTAGTAACTTCTGAAGACCAAATTATATCTAATGTGGAAGTCAAGCATATTCCAGAAATAGGGGATCATGAAATGATTGTATTTAGTATTAATCTTAAAATAAATACCAATGCACCTAGATTTGTCACTTGTAGAAACTTCAAAAATCTAAACTGTAATCAATTTAATAATGACTTACAATCAATTCCATGGAATGTGATATACGAGTTGAATGATGTAGATAGTAAAGTAGAATTTTTAACAAATAATATCATTAGTCTTTTGGACTTACATGTTCCTTTTCAATGTTTCAGAATCACAAAAAAGTATGCTCCTTGGTTAACTGACGGACTCAAAGCTATGATGTGTGATAGGGATAGAGCTTTTAAATTGTTTAAGACAACTAAAAGCAACAATGATTGGAAACTTTATAAACAATTACGCAACTTAGTAACTGTAACCATTAAAAAAGAAAAAAAAGCCTATGTTAAATTCAGCTTAAAAAACCACTCGTCTAAAGAAATGTGGTCTAAATTAAATTCTATTGTAGGTTATAAAAAAGACCGTAACGATACGGATATATCCAATAAATGGAATGTAAATGAAATTAATGAATATTTTTTAAATGCGGTCCCAAAATTAAATGCTGATTATAACACTAAGCATTTTTATGAGCACGGTATAAAAAGTTCTGTAAAATCGACTTTAAAGTTTCAGCCAGTGTCTGAAATTGATGTTCTTAATATAATAAAAAGTATTAAAAGTAAAGCTGTTGGGCTAGACGGCATAAATATTCTTACCATAAATCTGTGTATGCCTTTTCTTTTACCTTACATTACTCATGTTATCAACTTTTGCTTATCGCATTCTGTATTTCCCAATCGCTGGAAAAAATCGTTTGTAACTCCTTTACCTAAAGTTAATAATCCAACAACTTTGCAACAGTTACGACCGATAAGTGTACTGCCAACCCTATCAAAGATTTTGGAAAAAGTGATCAACACTCAATTACAAGCGCATATAAACAAGAACTCTATAATACCTGCATGTCAATCTGGATATAAATCTGGCCATAGCTGCACATCTGCGCTACTTAAAATAACTGACGATATAATGACTGCTCTTGATCAAGGTAAATTAACGGTATTATTATTATTCGACTATTCGAAAGCATTTGACACTCTGAATCACGATCTTCTTTTTTCTATTTTATTATATAGTGGTTTAGACATTAGTTCTGTTGAATTATTTAAGTCGTACCTATTTAACAGAAGTCAAGCTGTAAAATATTTAGGAAATATATCAAGTTTTTTACCTGTGAGCACGGGTGTTCCACAGGGATCTATTTTAGGTCCTATACTTTTTTCTATTTATATATCAAATTTCACAGATTGTTTTTTATCTTGCTCACAACATTATTACGCTGATGATACACAATTATATTTGTCTTTTTACCCGGGTGAATCTCATCAAGCAGTAACCGCTTTAAATTATGACTTACATAATCTTTATGAATTATCTGTTAACCACTGTTTGCAATTAAATGAGTCTAAGACTAATGGAATAATTTTTGGAAATAAAGCACACGCTCAGCTGTTCAAACAAGAACATTCTTCTGCAATTTCTATCAATGGCCATAACGTACATTTCAGATCTAAGGTTAAAAATTTGGGTGTATGGCTTGATGAGGAGTTGAGATTTACTCATCACATTAGTATCTGTTTACAAAAAAGTTATGCAGCTCTAAAACTTTTATTTCGATCTCGTCATATTTTAGATAGATCGGTTAAAATCTTGCTGTGTGATACATTGGTTTTATCCTTATTAAACTATTGTGACATTTTGTATAATTCCTGCATAAATTCCTTTGATATCAATAGAATTCAAAAATTACAAAATTCCTGTCTTAGACTTATTTTTGGTATCCGTAAGTTTCAGCGAATCAAGCATACATTTAAAGTCATTAGATGGTTAAACATGAAAAATCGTAGAGAGATGCATTCGGTATTGTTCTATGTTAAGCTATTAAAGGAAAGATCTCCACCATATCTGTGTCATAATATTAAATATAGAACAGACGTGCATACCCTTAATTTAAGGCATAAGCATACTCTGACTTTACCTCGCCATCGTACACAATTATTTAAACGGTCCTTCTCGTACTGCATTGCTAACGTGCTCAATAACTTACCGCACGAACTTCGATATTTAACTGGTCAAAAACTTAGAAAAGCTCTTTTTTACTATTATTTTTTGAAACAATAATTTATTGGTTGCTCGTAGTGGGTCATTGTCATTGTCATTTTGATCATTTGTTACCTGGCTAATATTATGTTTTGCTAGTTACCGTAAATTGGTAATTATTTCTTCACAAGTTATCTTGTTCAATTACTGTGTAATTTTTTCTTGTTTTTTTTCTCATTTTTCATTTCTAGCTGCTCTGTTTGTCATCTTTAAACCTTTGGGGTTAGATGGAAGAGCAGACGTATGCTAATTGCTTGAATTTGGTTATTGTATGTGGAATACAGCTGGCATATGTGCTGAATCTCGCCCTAACTGTAAATTCCAATTGTTTTAATGTGTTACGTTTATAGTAATAAAGACATTTATTATTATTATTATTATTATTATTATGTTCTGCTTTAATATTACATGTTTACCACGTTTCCTTAGTTCATCTATAAGGGGTTTTAGGCGTTTCCTTTCTGTTAAAATCTCCACTGTGTAGTCCTCTTCTATAAATATGTCTAAACCTTTTAAGTTTCCTTTTTTTTTTAGAATGAGTAGTTTCTTCCTGTAAGTCGTAAGACCGATCAATATTGGGCTTTCCTCCTTTTGTGGTTGGATTTTCCTGATAAAATCGATTTCACTCTCAGTGCACTCCACTCCGATCTGCGTATTTATTATATTTAGTATAATTGGTTCCAGTTCGAAATGCCCTTTAGCTTTTGTTACTATCCCATATATTATGATGTTTTTCTTTCGGATTTCGCGTTCCATTGCATTACACCTTTTTCTGTTTTGTTCGATTTTATCTTCCGATTGTATCTGTTTTAAACTTAAGGATTCAAATTTTGCGTTTATATTTGTGCTTACTTTCTGTATTATTTCGTCCGCGAGTTGTTTATTGAGCTCTGCTACAGCTTCAGCAACCGTTTTTTCCTTTGCCATTTTCTTTATTTTTACGGAGATGCGTTTTTAGTTAATTTTAGTCTTTTTTCAATATTATTATTCGCAAAATTTTCTCTAAATACGACCCTGCAATTTGCCTTCCAATATTTAGCCGCTACAATCATGTGCGCGTAAGTTACGATTGCACTCGCCAGGTGCGCTGCTTTCCAGAATTTTACTTTCTTTATCGCATAACCTTAAATTTCGTAGTTTAAGTTGTAGATTAAGCTTTATATTCACTTTTCATGCCTGCATAATTACTTCTATTCAATTTTGGGGCTTTGATTTTATGTTGTTATCGCGTGCTGTTGATATTCTGGTTCTGCCAGCTGCTTATCAATCGCGCACGGCGTGCATTTGGGTTGAACTTTCTGCGCCGGTTTTCTTATCACTGCCTAAGTTCCGCATTCGTTCTTTCTCCGCTTAAATCTAATCCTACCTTACTTTTAACTGCTTCTATTTATTCAGCCACTTATCTATTATTCACTGCACCCTTTTTTAAGAATTTAATACACTTTAAAACACCTATTTTGAGCAAAAGTTTTGCACACTTCTACTGCGCGTCTATCTGGTACTCAGCCAGGGCCGGACTCCGGAAACATGATGCTACTTGAACATTTAACTTGTTATCAGACCTACTAGTCAAACTGTTGTTTACATGGTTTTGATTGCTATTATTATCACCCGTAAAACTCAAAAGACTAGTAAGTGAATATCCTGCACACCCCCTTATCGACTGAAGTGAGGTTATAAGGTGTTGACTGTTGAGGTTATATTTTCTAATTTGTGTTTATTTATACGATTAGGTACTTCTTTTCTACATTTTGTAGCATCTTGAGACCAAAAAGACTATTTCTCGCACCATATAACACGAGTTAAATGTATTTTATCAGAATTTCTTTCAATGACGAGTCAAAGTACCTCTCTAAAGGATAGCGCTATACGTAATTCACGCACTGAGGGTGACAGAAATAGATGGTACGTCTTGTTCAACTATAGCAACGGCAGGCCGTATCTAGTAATTATATATCTATGTTTGTCGCCGTTAAGACTAGGACAATTCTTGCATATAAGCTGCGGGCATGAACCATCAGTGTAATAGTGCAGCAATCACAAGTGAGATGGCGTTGTCGGTTATTTGTCACCGTTTAGATTAGAATACTTATTACATATAAGCTACGGGCATGCAACATCACGGCAATCCAAATCCAAACATAGCCTTGTGTTATATCTCGGATTGCTTTGTATGCCATGGTGTAGCTTTTCTGCATCTTGTATTAAGATAAGAGTCGCTGCTCGTCATTTTTAGTCGTACTAAGCATTTTGTATGTATAATATCAAGGAGAATAAAGTGTAGTTTAACTTGTTTTATACATTTTTTCAATGGATTCAACACCATCCTCGCAGTTACAAAAATCCATATTTAGGTCACAATAATGGCAAAGTAGGTGCTGATGTTAGGATAAAAAATTAATATATTTTTTTGAATAATTTAGATTCAAGTAGTCAGGTTTTTAAATGGATTTATGTCATAAAAATAAAAGACAATTTACAACATAAACGGACCCCAATATGTAATTTAAAAAACAAGTTATTTTAGAATATAAAATAAAATAATAGTAGATTATGTTATTAGGACTAAAAGTGATACTTTATGTGGCGAAGCTGAAGTTTATTTAGCCGAACGTTAGTGAGGCAAATAATTCAGCTAAGCGAAAATAAAAGCTTCACACATGTCCTTAAAAAATGTTTGATTGTCACTGTCACTAATATGCTGTTTTATAGAAGTTCTAAGCAGAGCTGTGGCTTCATGTTGTGCAATATGAGTTCTTTTCACACGCAAACTATAAAGTAAAAGCAGCAGCTTTGCTGCAACACTCCCCGAACACCGTCCCCGGACTCACCTCTGGCCCGAATCGCCCGTGAGCGATATCAGGAGGCGCTTCTATGCGGAGTTGACTCCCCAGAAGAGCCCCCTGGAGCAGAGCTGCTGGGACGTTCCCTTCGCCTACCTGCACCGCCGCCCGGACTATCGACCTCTCGGCCCCGGAACCTCAGCTGTGACCTGGGAGTTCACTTAACCCCCGCCGAGGAAGCAGAACTAGAGACGTTGTGGAAGGCCGCCTGCAATCCCAGCATCTCCCACAACGGACCCCATTAGCGGAAGACGGACGCCGCCCCCGAGAAGGCGACTGTTCCCTGCGCCAGTCGCCCGAGCAACGACGAGGACACCAACCCGCGCCAGCCGCCGCCCCCGTAGTACTGTCAAGCGCACCCAATCTCGGTCGCGCCCCGCGAGACCGCCCCCGGCGTTCGACCCCTCCAAAACCCCGCAGAGGACCACGCCCGCCTAGGCCCCGATCGCGGACGCCACTTCGCCATCTTCCTTTGGTTGCTGTGGGTTTTTGTTTTTTTTTGGGATGTTTGTAAATACGTTTAGTTTTTTTATGTTTAATTTTAAGAATCCGTTGTAAATAGTTAGTGAATAAATGAGTTCCAATAGCAACGCTTGTACATTCAAGGGTAACGCGTCCAGCCGTTATCGTAGACCGCCATTGTTGAAGACCCATGCCGATTGAGCTAACGTAGAGGCCTTGTTTAATTGAACACCGCTTATATGCGCCTTTGCACTAGAGGAGGAATGAGCGTTGTTTTGTTGTGCGTTAATTTATTTTACAGCAACATGCAACGGACGTTTATTTAAAATGCGCACCGTGTGAAACTGGTTTAAGCAGCACTGAGAACTGGCAGAATCTTTGTTTACATGGCTCGCCTTCATAACGTGGCTCAAGTTTACACTTTTATACTTAAATATTGACGGCACAATTTCAAATATTTAAGGTTATGTTGAACTAAAGGAAAAAAGTTAAACTGTTAACGGTTCTGTTACTGTCGACTAACAACACCTACGACAGTGACAGGCATGCCAGTGACCTACGCCTACGCACTGCCAGTGTCACTACATGACTACATAATTTTACTCACATGTTGACGACACAAGATGGAAATATAAACAGCACTTTATTGTGTTTCTTATGTATAAGGCTAATATACATACATACATAACCTAACCCTTATTATACCCGAAGGTGTAAGGAATAAGGCTAATATTAATTCTGCAAATACTATTTTATACTTCTTCTTTTTCGCTCTTATGCTTATGTCTTCCAGCGTCGGATTTATACGTCCCAGTCCTCCTTAACCCAATTCTTCCATTCTTTTCTGTCTCTTGCTAATCTTTTCATTTCATTTACTGTCTTTCCTCTTGCCTTTCCCACATCAATGATTTGCTTATCCACTTCTTCCTGGCTCTTCCCTTTCTTCTTTTCTTCACACTTCTTGCTTCGAACACTTTTCTGCATATTCCCTCTGGTTTCATTCGTTGTATATGACCGTACCATGTTAACTGTTTCTTTTTAATTTTCTTCACTATTATTTCCTGTTGTAAAGTTTCTCTTATTTCCTCATTCTGTACTCTATCAAACTTTGTTTTATCCGCTATCCTTCTCAAGTGTTTCATTTCTATGGCCATTATTATACTCTCATGTTTAGTTTGTCCAATTTTCACTAGCATACAATACTGTCGGTATTGTTATCGCGTTATGTACCATTAATTTCACCTTTTGGTCTATCTCTTTTTTTCCCAGTATCGTTCTATGTAGTGCATAGTAGATCCTATTCACTCTCCTCATTCTGTTCCTCAGTTCTGCTTCTATTCGGCCATCCTCTGTAATTATTGTTCCCAAATACTCAAATGTTGAGACTCTTTCCATATTACTCCCTTTGCACTTTACTTCTCTATTTTGTCCCCTCTCCTGGTTTTGATTCACTATCATTGTTTTACTTTTCTTAATGTTGACCTCCATTTTCATTTTCTCTATTTCCTCCACCCATATGTTAACTAGTTTTTGTAATGTATTATCCGTATCTGCCATTATGACTATGTCATCTGCATACATTAAACTTTTCACCTTAACTGGTTCCAGATTTCTATATCCTATTGTTGTACCCAATCCTCTCGTTTTTTCTTTTAGATTTTTTACTATTTTATTCATTATTATTATAAACAGTAATGGGCTTAGGCTATCGCCCTGTTTTATGCCGCTCTCCATTTTGAATTCCCTTGATGTCAGTCCAGCTATTTGAATTTTTCCTTTAACTACTTTGTATATACTTCTGATGGCCTCTATTAGTTCCGTTGTCACTTCCAGTTCCTCTAAGCATTCCCATATTTTTCCTCTCTCAACTGTATCAAAAGCTGCTCTTATATCTAGAAAGGTTAGCAGTAGTTCATCTCCTTCCTCTATTTTTCTTTCTATAATATTTCTCAATATGCATATGTTGTCATTAGCTTGCCTATTTGTCCTAAAAGCCTCTTGTTCCTCCTCTAGTTTATTTTCTATCACTTTTCTAAGTTTCCCCTCCAGAATTCTGGTATATACTTTAAAGCACACCGAGGAGAGACAAATGGCTATAATTATCGCATTCCGTCTGATCCCCTTTCTTATATATTGGAACTATCAAGTTCTTTTTCCAGTTGACTGGAATTTTCTTAGTTCTCCATGCCTCCTCACATATTTCCCAGAGCCATTCTTTACCCTTTTGTCCCATCCATCTTATCATTTCCAGGTCTATTTTGTCCTCGCTTCCTGCTTTCCCAAACTTTATCTTTTTCAGTGAATTTTCCAGTTCCCCTCTTGTTATCTGTTCTGTTTCTTCTCCTGCTTCTTCCCTTTCTCTATTTGATTCCATTTCTTCATTGTCTCCTTTTTTTTAACTTCTGCCCGAAGTAGTCTTTCCATTATTTCTTTTTTGTCTGTTGTAATATGGTTATTTTTATCTCTAATCCCTCTAATTTCTTTTCGTTGGCTTCCTCTCATCTTTCTTATCTTGGCCCAGAAAATTCTATTATTATTTATCTTTATATCTTATATCGTATGTATGTATGTTTCATTTATCTCTCTTCCAAAGTCTTCCCAGCTTTTCTTTTTAGCTTCTTTTACAGTCTGTTTTACTTTATTTCTCCTATTTATATATTCCTCTCTATCCTGTTGCTGTCCAGTCTGTATGTATGTCTTCCAGGCCTTTTTCTTTTCCCGCACTTCTTCTTTTACTTGGCCATTCCACCAGTTTGTTCTTTTCCTGTTACTATTTATTTTTGTCATCCCACAGACACTTACTGCCTTTGAGTATATTACTTCTTTAAATACTTTCCATTTTTCTTCCATTGCCCACTCACTTTTCTGTAATTCTTGTCTATGAAACTCTTCGTCTGTCTCTTCTTGTATTTTATCCTGTTTTTTTCTTCTTTTAGTTTATTTATCTTCACCTTTCTAAATTTTATTTCGTTTTCTGTTTTTTGCTTTTGTATTTTCCATGACGCTCTTGCTAATCTGTGATTCGTTCCTAGTTCCGCCCTCTTCTCAGTTACTATTTGTTGTATAATATGTCTTAATTCCGGTGTATAGGTTATATAGTCTATTATACTTTTGGCCTGTCTTTCCTCTGCCACAAATGTATACTTGTCTTCTAGTTCTTGTTCCGAAAAATTATTTTCTATCAATAGGTCGTTTAACTGGCAGAATTCTAGCATTTTAGTTCCATTTGTATTCATTATTTCCTCTCTACATCCGCCCATACATCCCATCCCTCTATTCACATCTCTTCCTACTCGAGAGTTCTAGTCCCCTATTATTATTATTTTATCGGTATCCTCTCTCACTTCATCTATTTTTTTCTGTAATTCGTTATAGAATTCTTCAATTTTCCTTACTTCACTTTCTTCTATTGATGCGTATATTTGTATAATTACTATTCTTTCTTCCATTTGCAGGTGTAAAATTATCATTCTCGAATTTATTGCCTCTGCCTTGATGACTTTTTGGTTTATTTTCTCATTCACGATAATTCCCACTGCCTCCTTTGCCCTTTTTTTCATTGTTACTCCTGAGTAAAACCTGTAGTGTGTATTTGTCAGTTTTATTCTCCGATTTCCTTTCTTTTTAGTTTCGCTTACTCCTAGTATATCAATTCCGTATTCATCCATTTCTTGTGTTACCTCTATCTCTTTCTCTGTAAGTGTTGTTATATTCCTCTATCTCTTTCCCTGTAAGTGTTGTTATATTCCATATTCCTATTGCTACTTCTTTTGTTCCCCCTATTTTTTCTTTCTGTTTCTTTTTACTTTTGTCATCTTTTCTCCTATGTTTTTGTATATTATATGTTTCTGTCTGTTTAGGTTTGTCATTGTCTTATTTCCATTTGCGTTAGCCTTCATTCTTTGCCTTGTCGTGTCTAGTTTCCCTCCGTCGCCCCGTACCAGTTTTTGGTATACGGTCCGGTTTTTGCGATTTTAGTTAACTCTCTTAGTGTCTTTTCCTCGTTGCTCTCTGGGGATCTTTGACTTGTTGTTCTACCTTTTTTTGTGTTCTCTCTCTCATACTCTCTATACTTAAAAAATGAAAAAAACTTATTTTAGGTAGGTTAAAACTTAAAGTGCGAAATGCAACAAATAGGGCGTTAGGTCTTATAATTTTTAAAATATCTTTGCAAAATGGTATAATTGTGTATCCTGAGACTTCAAATTAACGCCAACTTCCTGTTTTTACGGATCAATATTCTGTTACTCAGTAATCAAAATAACTAATGTTTGCGTTTATTTACCTTAAAAATTTTAACTAAATATGAATGAGAAATACAATGTAACACTGGATTTGGAAAGTTAAATAGAGCAGCTTGCAGAATAACTATTATGATTTAATGACAATCTGCTTTTGTTCTAGATGTGAAGATATCAAACTTCCCTTGGCCCATATATAATTAAAAGAAACGTTCAAACAAACATAATCACAATTAAATAAGGAACTATGGAAAATAGGTCTTGTACTTCTGCAGAAACTACACCATGCAGGCTTCAGAACATGAATAGCAATGAAAGTTTTGATAAGCTATCTATTAAACAAGAAGTCATCGAATTAAAGGATGAAAATTATGAAAACAAAACATTTGACAAAAATAATGTAAATACTGCTTGTAGTGAAGAGAAATCTTATAGTTGCTCGGTTTGTGAATACAGAACCGCACTGAGGAGTAATTTTGTTAGACATGTGAAGAATCATTCAGGAGAAAAAAGACATGTGAAGAATCATTCAGGAGAAAAACCATACCGTTGTTCTGTTTGTGAATACAGAACAGCAGTAAAAAGTAATTTAGTTCCACATATGAAAACTCATACAGGAGACAAGCCATACCGTTGCGCGGTTTGTGAATACAGAACGGCACAAAAAAACAATTTAGTTACACATATGAAAACTCATACAGGAGAAAACCCATACCGTTGCGCGATTTGTGAATACGGAACAGCACAGAAAATCAATTTAGTTACACATATGAAAACTCATTCAGGAGAAAAGCCATATCGTTGCACGGTTTGTGAATTCAGAACAGCACAGAAAAATAATTTAATTACACATATTAAAACTCATACAGGAGAAAAGCCATACCGTTGTTCTGTTTGTGAATACAGAACAGCAGTGAAAAATAGTTTGGTTAAGCATGTGAAGAACCATATAGGAGAAAAACCATACAGTTGTTCTGTTTGTGATTACAGAACAGCAGTAAAAAGTTATTTAGTTCCACATATGAAAACTCATACAGGAGACAAGCCATACCATTGCGCGGTTTGTGAATACAGAACTGCACAAAAAAACAATTTAGTTACACATATGAAAACTCATACAGGAGAAAACCCATACCGTTGCGCGATTTGTGAATACGGAACAGCACAGAGAATCCATTTAGTTACACATATGAAAACTCATTCAGGAGAAAAGCCATATCGTTGCACGGTTTGTGAATTCAGAACAGCACAGAAAAATAATTTACCTAGACATATGAAAACTCATACAGGAGAAAAGCCATACCGTTGTGCTGTTTGTGAATACAGAACAGCACGAAAAAGTAATTTACTTCTACATATGAGAGCTCATACAGGAGAAAAGCCATACAGATGCTCGGTTGGTGAATATAAAGCAGCAGAAAAACGTTATTTAGTTAGACATATGAAAACTCATACAGGAGAAAAGCCATACCATTGCGCGGTTTGTGAATACAGAACAGCAGTAAAAAGTAATTTAGTTACACATGTGAAGAATCATACAGGAGAAAAACCATAGAGTTATTCTGTTTGTGAATACAGAACAGCACAGAAAAACAATTGAGTTATACATATGAAAACTAATACATGAGAAAAGCCATACCGTTGCGCCGTTTGTGAATACGGAACAACACAGAAAAACAATTTAGTTAGCCATATGAAAACTCATACATGAGAAAAGCCATACCGTTGCTCGGTTTGTGAATACGGAACAGCAAGGAAAGGTCATTTAGTTACACATATGAAAACTCATGCAAAAGAAAAGCCGTTTACTTACACTGTTGGTGAATATGTAATATAATAAATATGAGCACTGATACAGTAGAAAAACATTACAGTTGCTCTGCATATGAACACAGAAGAGTGTGTAAAATTGTTATTTTTGTATTAAGTGCATGGATTGAGTGTTTTCTGCTGCGCATGAGAATGTCACTTTAGCCAAGACCGTTAGGTTGCGGCAAGAAAGTAATTCAAATGCACCAAAAAATGGCAATTTTGCTGACGAAATACAGACAATATTTTTCTACTACCGCCACACAAGAATATCAATATTGTTTCGCACCCAGGTCTGCAAAATCCTTTTTTTTTCACGCTGCCAATAGTAACATAAAATATATAACCTATTTTTGCCAGGTTAGAAAAAGGCAAACTCTGCGTTTCATCGATCGTGATGCGTAAATGTCACCTTTTTTTTACGGTTGTAGAAAAAAGCAGTTTTGTTACACGTGTATGTATTATTGTTAACCTCTTGTTACCTTAGCAGTGTAGACGCTGGTGCTTTGTATGCTAGCATCTGGCGGTGTAGTGCTCAACTTGCCCCGAGTTGCAAGTTACAAAGATGGAGCATGCCTTTTGTGTTTGCGTAGCAACCATTGTATGTTAGGTAGGTGTCTTGGTAATGTGTGGAACGTTATTACTCTATCTCTTAGCACTGTGGTTTTGACTAAGAGCACAGTTAATTTGGTGCCTAACTGTGAATGGTCTTACAAAGCCCGTGAAATGAGGGTTTTCTTCTGCACATGAGTATGTCACTTTTAGCTAACTGTTGAGGCAAAAAAGTAGTTCAAATGCATCAAAAAATGCTGATTTTGCTTGTGCAAAATGCCTTTTTTTTTCATGTCACCAGTAGTAACATATAATATATAACCTATTTTTGCCAGGTTAGAAAAGGGCAAACTCTGCGTATCGATAAAGTTATGTAAATGTCACCTTTTTTTTTTTGACGGTTGTAGAAAAAAGCAGTTTAGTTACACATATAAGTTCCAATTCTGTAGTGGTAAACACAAGATATTGCTTAGAAAATAATCTTATTATTTGTGAATGCAGTCCAGTACAGAGAAGCATTTTACATATGTAATATATGAACTAATAAATTTTAAATATAACAATGTATATGACGTCCCAATGCACACAGAGCATTCCAGGGCACCTCAAAGGATTTTGCAAATGCCACCCCTGCTGTAATAAATTTGCTTAGAAACCTTGATATTGAACTGTAACATATTGTTGACTATTGTATGTTTTTATACACCTCCTTTTTTATAATCTATGTTGATCGGCCTATCTTTAGTGCTTATTATATTTTTATTTGTAATGTAATAAATAAATAAAAATTGGGCTATGTTGAAGCTTTAATTTGAAATGTTATATTGCCTCTCTCTTGTGACTAATTAAAATATGATTATTTAATTATGCTTTATTGTAATAAAGGTATGTTGCTTTCTGTATTTTATTTATTTGCAACTTATCAAAACTTGCGCCAGCTAGCAATTTGACACTCGTATTTACAGGGTTAGGTTTACTTTAGATGAATTTAACCATTGTATAGCAAATGCTCGATTTTAATGAATGACAGTTAACCTCAAAATATTAACTCCAAACAAAGCTGTTCGAAACAGAAAATTCAGCATATTTTGAACACAAATTAACCAACAATCAGTCAGTTCACCTCAGGTAAATTATAGCAATGCATTGCTAATAATCAAGTACGTTTGGTTAACTTGGAATTTGTTTTTCAAGTGCAAAATGACGCCAACCTGCATTTGTTTTTCCTCAAATGCACGCCTAGCTCGCTTCCGGACTCTGCAAAAGGGCGCCAAGCGTGTATTTTCTTCCTGGAACGATTTCAGCTGCTCCTGCCTGTCTGGAGTACGAACCAAGCCTCTCCCAGGTCCTGTACCTTGCTGTCCGCTTCTTGTAGCTCCCAGTCTTGTTGAATCTGGGTCGAAAGATGACCTCGCACAGGCACGGTTGGAAAGGACGTCAAGTTTGTATCTGCTTCCTGGCGATATTTCAGATAGCAGGCCTGTCTCTGGATCATGAACCAAGCCTTTTTTAGGCCCTGTACCTTGCTGTCTGCTTCTCTCAGCTCCAAAACTTGTCGAATCTTAGATCCGAAGACGATCACATACAGGGGAAGCTCCAGGTCCAATTTATTTTGGAACTGCACTCCGGAATACTGCCAAATTAACCACAACTGGCCTTCATACAATGGCAATAAATAAAACAACTGGGCACAAATTATTTACTTTTATCGGCAAAATTTATCAAAATCGGCGAGCCAAACAACACACAAGCTTTCAGCTTCTCTTCCCCAACAAACGACACTCTAGGTTACCATAGCAACATGATTTACAATTGTTTCTCTGTCAGTGTACAACCTTTGATCTTAATTTCTAATTCTTTTTGTAACCGTCATTCAGGAAACTCAAACCTTGTAGTCTTCATAATTCTCAGATTGCTTCTTATATGCTCTTTGCACTTATCTGTGCCTTCTTGCAATGCTTTATAATTCCTTTAGATGCGTCATCAACTGCTGGAATTTCGATATGAATGAAAACGATGCATTAAACCTGTGTAACGCTTTGAAACACCTTTGTACTTAAGCGATTCCATTATCGTCTCCTGACATTACACAATTAATTTGTCAGTCATCGTAAACTTAGCTACATTGCCTTTGCCATATTGAGCACAAAACTTGATTACAAGCAGAACGCAACCCTGACGATATTGTTCTATTCAATCACTAACCTCTGTTCTAATTAATTACAGTTATTGCTAATCATGTTTTATGTAATTATAAATGTTTAATAGTTAGGTACTCTTATTGTTGCAATAAATACAATACCAACTCTAGGCCTATTTGAATCTTTTATCATTCGTGAGTTAGTTATGCAACCAGAATTGCTGTAAGTATCATACTATTACAGTAGGTATATGTAGGATTAGGGATGTGTGGCGGCGCGAGTAACGTGAACCCAGCTTCGCCACGCGAGTACGATTTAAAGTGTTTATTTTAACCCTTCAGTACCCGTTTACGGTCTGTGAGACCGAGCAAACACATGATGCAGTATATTACTTAATGTGCTAGCGTTAGTTTGCCGCCCATTTCACTACCTTCCTATATATTGCCATTGAAGATCCGTATGCAGTTTTGAGTTCGTGCGTGCAGTGGTTTAAAAGTTATTTATAATTTCGGTTTCAGAGACCGAAGCGGGTACCCGAGTTGTTTTTATTTTTACCTTTGATATACGACCAATGTGAGGAGAAGGAAGTATTTTCTGTATTTTTAGCAACACTGTTATATTAAAACATTATTATAGTCATGGCAGATTTTATGAGAAAGAACAGGCGCGACTAGAACAGAAGATGCGAGATATAATAGCGGAGGATGTCGACAACGCGTTTTATGATGATGTGCCATCGTCTGACGAAGATAATTTATTGGAAACTAGGGAAACGAACAGTGACACTGAACAGGAAGTATCTGATTATGAAGACGTTAGTGAACAAGAAACGAATGCCATAAGAAATCTCGTTATTTTTATGGAGGTGGCAGAGGGGTGTCGGGGTACTGGAGGGTTAAGAAAGAGATCCAATCAGATATGCAAAGTGCGAGTAATAGAAGTAGAAAACAGAAGTAAATTTCGATGCATAACGGCCTTACGTGAACCAAGCGAAAATAGGCGTATTTCAGGCAATCTAATAACTCAAAGATAAAATCCGACCGCAACAGCTGTGTTTTTTAGTGGGCGAGCGACGTCGCGGGACGCAGGACCCATTTGTTCGGAGATGCGATCGCGAAAAACTACCAGTGGCGTATGAAGCGGGAAAATTAAATGAGTAGTGATAAAAATAGCTCAAGCAGGAGAAACATGAACATGAACATCCAGCATTCTCTGGCTTAATGTGCGACTTTCACTCTGATGGTGCAAGCTGCAAGGTCTTGCGAAACCTTAGTGAATATGGATGCACAAACAGCAAAAAGGCATAATCTGTCTAAATATTCTCGTTCTCAAGATACTCAAACAACACGAGCCACCAAAGAGCATGGCCATCGCGAGGGTTTTTGCTCGACTTCACAAGGTGCAAGGCACATTAAGCCAGAGAATGTTGCATGTTCATCTACAAATATTACGCGATCTAAGCCGAAATTCTATGTTAAGAAGAATAATTCGAGTAACCGCGAAAGCCTCAAACAGTATATAAGAGCAAGACATCTTTAAAAAAAGTAAATTGACAACAAGGTCAACCTCAAAACAAGTAGAACGCGAAAGTACAGTGCAAGAACTTGAAATAGTGGAAATGGACAAAATAAAAAGAGGATAGAGAGCCTAACTGTAGCAGTAAACAAAGACTTCAAAGAAAACAACAAGGAAATACAAGAGTTAAAAGAAAAGGGAACGAAATTGGAAGAACAATCAAGGTCGAACTAAAAAACAATGAGATTAGAAAATTGAAAGAAGATATGGAAAAAAGAGAAAGTGAGTGGGAGGAAGAAAATGAATGTAAGTGGGTTCCTTGAAACGGAAATAGGTGTTGTAGCAAACATTACAACAGCTTATAAAATAGGAAGAAATCATATATAGCGTGATGGTCCCGAGTAACTGTCAATAGCGGCCTCGACCCACACAAAAACGGTGTACAGAATCTAAAACGTGGAGAAACGGTTAATAGTGGAAAGTGTACGCAGTAAGGTAAAAATCTGGTGTGATACACTCACACAACTTCCTTTTACAGTGATCTTATAATTAGTCAAAAATTTCATTTTTAATTTTTAACCATTTGTTAAAAATTTTAAAAAATTACAAATTCTACAAAAACGGTACAAAATCGAGTGTTAGTTGAAGAGACAAATTTTTTCTAGAATTTTAAGGTGAATTCAAAAATGTAATAATATACCGGGTGTTTTATTTAAAATAGGAGTTAATAAAAAAAATAGAAAAAAAAACAAAAGAAACCCACTTTAGAAGTATTCAACTGGAAAATCACCTATCTCACATCAATACACATTAAAAATGTAAGAAAAATGTAAAGTTTAAAAAAAATCGTTAGAGCCGTTTTTGAAAAAATCGAAAAAAACTGAAAAATCACAAGAGTAAACACCTACTTCCGGTTATGCGATTTTCTTCAAAAGCTTGCTATCTCATCTACATAGTACACAAAACTTATATATGAAGTTTCAACGCCATACCTTTTTTCGTTTTTGAGATATTCTGTTCACAGACAGACAGACAGACCAATGAAAAAAAATATGTTTTTTGGGATCAGGGGACTCTAAAACGTAAAGATCCGTTGAAAACTCAATTTCGAATTTTTGGGGTGAATCCAATACTTCCTTTATAGTAAAAGGAAGTAAAAAACTGTGTGAACTGAGTCCAATAATTAAAGAGCAAAGGCAAACAAGTGAGGAACGCGACGAAGATCGCGTAACACGATATAAGCAATACGTCACAGCGCCCGCGACACGCCCAGCGAGTTCATGTTTGCAGAGCCACGATTCGTCCATTCAATCCACAAGTATAAACAAGATAAAGGAGACTACTCACGCACGAATATCATCCACATTTATATGAGCTGATACAGTTAAACATCTGAAATGGAAGGCGAAGCTATACAAACGAGGACACGCGAAATCATGGAGGAAATACGGAAGAACGAAGCGGAAACAAAATAGAGCTTAAAAAAGGCTAGATGAAATGAGGAGTAACTTAACAGAAATAAACAATTTAAGAGAAAAGATTAGAATAACAGGAAGAAATACGGTCGGAAAAGGAAGCATTATATAAAGAACTAGAAAGATTAACACAAAAATACAAACGGCAGCAACCACCAAGAGAAAAGCAAGAAGAGTATACCCCGCGGAGGAAATTATACAACTACGTAATAAGGGCTGCAGCAAAATGGGAAAAACAAATATGGAGGAAAACAATAAAAATGCTTGCTTAGGCTGGTGGCCAGCCGACGTCCGGCCTTGCCAGCGTTAACAATACAAATGCGGTCTCGCCATTCGTGCACACGCGCCACTTGCTAGTATGCAGGCAGTTCATGCTGCGTGTGCGCGCACCTGCTTATGTCTGGACGGCCGGCGACCGGCGCATCGGCTCTTATAATATAAGATAAGTGAAAATGGCCAATTGCTAATAGACTTTGCCAGGGAAAAACACATGAGAATAAAAAGCACCTATTTCCAAAAAGAAAACAATACATAAAGGCACTTGGAGATCTCCAGATGGCTTATAGTGAACCAGATAAACCATGTACTCATTGAAAAGAGCGAAGAAAAATGTTTAAAGGACATAAGAGCCTACAGAGGATCAGACGCGGATTCTGACCATTTTCTACTCGTATAAATATCAAACAAGAAATACCAATAGAAAGAAACAGAGGAAAAACAAAAAAGTCACGGAAAGAAATAAGCAGGATGCCAAAAGACAAAGAAAAATTGAGTACCAAGAATAACTAATTAACAGGCTAGAAACAATACAAGAGTCTGATGATACAGAACAACTCTGGACCGAAATAAGTAAGGCAATGAAACAGAGCGCATGTATAGACAACCCGATTAACACAAAAATAAACAAAAAATGGTTTGATGCAGAATGTGAAGAGGAGTTACACAGGAGAAGCACAGTAAGAATGGAAATGTTGAAATTCAACGTGCAACAAGATAAGGAAGCATACAAAATCCAAAATGCAAAAAAATTTTAAGGGAGAAAAAAAAAGAAAACACAAGGAAGAACTAGTGAACAACATAGAAAATAGCTACAGGAAAAACGAGACAAGAAGCCTATATCAATAGCTGAAAAGAAGGGATTTCAAGAAAAGTCAATATTTTATAAAAACAAGTTCGGGGAACTAGTCGCAGCGCAAGAACGCAAGTTGGAGCTATGGAAGGAATATTTCAACGATCTATTGAACTTAAAAGTAAATAACAACGGCAACGGGGAAGAAGAAGAAGGGATAAAAGAAGAACTTCATAACCAAGATAATGAAGAACCACCACAATTGGAAGAGATCGAGGAAATAATAAACAATCTTAAAAATAACAAAAGCTCTCTGAAGAAAAATATTTGGTGGTTGATCAGAGAAATATGGGTCCAAGAAAATATGCCTCAACAGTGGAACGAAGTGGTGTTATTACCGATATACAAAAAACAAGATAAAACAGACTGTAGTAATTATAGAAGTATCGCATTACTAAACGTAGCATACAAAATCGTGGCCACCCACCTGAAGAACAAGTTAAAAACAGAAGTAGAGCGTAAAATATGCGGGTACCAGGCGGGTTTTAGGAAGGGTAGATCAGTGATAGAACAACTATTTGTACTGAGAGAGATACCAGCCGAAAGTCACGAATACAGAAAGGAAACATACATAATCTTCATAGACTTCAAACAGGCCTTTGACTATATCAACAGAACAGTACTATACAAATCATTGCAAGAACTAGGTATAAACGGGAAAATAATAAAACTAATAAAACTAACCTTAGAACATACAACCAATATGGTAAGAATAGGACAAGACCGGTCAGAGAAGTTTGACGTATATGACGGCCTGAGACAAGGAGATCGGCTGTCCTCCGTACTGTTCAACTGCGCATTGGAGTATGTAATGAGAAAAGCAG